>JAKFHT010004616.1:0-160923 GCA_023783455.1 Erythrocebus patas
AAGATATTTCCTTTTTCACCACTGCCCTCTAAGGGCTTCCAAATATCACTTTGCCAATTCCACAAGAACAGCCTCAGCGAAAGGCTTCTTGAAGGAAATATGTAACTCTGTGAGATGAATTAACGGAACACAAAGCACTTTCTCAGAAAGCTTCTTTCCAGTTTTAATGGAAGATATTTCCTTTTCAACATAGCCCTATGGGCTTCCAAATATCACTTTGCCAATTCCACAAGAACAGCCTTAGCGAAAGGCCTCTTGAAGGAAAGATGTAACTCTGAGATGAATTAACAGAACACAAAGCAGTTTCTCAGAAAGCTTCTTACGAGTTTTTAACGGAAGATATTTCCTTTTCACCATAGACCTCTATGGGCTTCCACATATCACTTTGCCAATTCCACAGGAACAGCATTAGCGAAAGGCTTCTTGAAGGAAAGCTGCAACTCTGTGAGATGAATTAACAGAACACAAAGCAGTTTCTCAGAAAGCTTCTTCCAGTTTTTAACGGAAGATATTTCCTTTTCCACCATAGCCTTCTATGGGCTTCCAAATATCACTTTGCCAATTCCACAAGAACAGTCTTAGAGAAAGGCTTCTTGAGGAAAGCTGTAACTCTGTGAGATGAATTAACAGAACACAAAGCAGTTTCTCAGAAAACTTCTTTCCAGTTTTTAACGGAAGATATTTCCTTTTTCACCATTCCCCAATATGGGCTTCCAAATATCACATTGCCAATTCCACAAGAACAGACTTAGCGACAGACTTCTTTAAGAGAAAGATGTAACTCTGTGAGATGAATTAACAGAACACAAAGCAGTTTTTCAGAAAGCTTCCTACCAGTTTTTAACGGAAGATATTTCCTTTTTCACCATAGCCCTCTATGGGCTTCCAAATATCACTTTGCCAATTCCACAAGAACAGCCTTAGCGAAAGGTTTATAGAAGGGAAAGCTGTAACTCTGTGGGATGCATTAACAGAACACAAAGCAGTTTCTTACAAAGCTTCTTTCCAGTTTTTAACGGAAAATATTTCCTTTTTCACCATAGCCCTCTAAGGGCTTCCAAATATCACTTTGCCAATTCCACAAGAACAGACTTAGCGACAGGCTTCTTGAAGGGGAAGATGTAACTCTGTGAGATGAATTAACAGAAAACAAAGCATTTTCTCAGAAAGCTTCTTTCTAGTTTTTAATGGAAGATATTTCCTTTTTCACCATAGCCCTCTATGGGCTTCCAAATGTCACTTTGCCAATTCCACAAGAACAGCCTTAGCGAAAGGCTTATTGAAGGGAAAGATGTAACTCTGTGAGATGAATTAACAGAACACAAAGCAGTTTCTCACAAACCTTCTTTCCAGTATTTAACCGAAGATATTTTTTTTTCACCGTAGCCCTCTAAGGGCTTCCAAATATCACTTTGCCAATTCCGCAAGAACAGCCTTAGCGAAAGGCGTCTTGAGGGGCAAGCTGTAACTCTGTGAGATGAATTAACAGAACACAAAGCAGTTTCTCAGAAAGCTTCTTTCCAGTTTTTAAAGGAAGATATTTCCTTTTTCACCATTGCCCTCCATGGGCTTCAGAAAGCTTCTTACCAGTTTTTAATGGAAGATATTTCCTTTTTCACCATAGCCCTCTATGGGCTTCCAAATATCACTTTGCCAATTCCACAAAAACAGCCTTAACGAAAGGCTTATTGAAGGGAAAGATGTAACTCTGTTAGATGAATTAACAGAACACAAAGCAGTTTCTCAGAAAGCTTCTTTCCAGTACTTAATAGAAGATATTTCCTTTTTCAACATAAGCGTCTATGGGCTTCCAAATATCACTTTGCCAATTCCACAAGAACAGCCTTAGCGAAAGGCCTCTTGAAGGGAAAGATGTAACTCTGTGAGATGAATTAACGGAACACAAAGCACTTTCTCAGAAAGCTTCTTTCCAGTTTTAATGGAAGATATTTCCTTTTTCAACATAGCCCTCTATGGGCTTCCACATATCACTTTGCCAATTCCACAGGAACAGCATTAGCGAAAGGCTTCTTGAAGGGAAAGCTGTAACTCTGTGAGATGAATTAACAAAACACAAAGCGGTTTCCCAGAAAGATTCTTTCCAGTATTTAACGGAAGATATTTCCTTTTTCACCATAGCCCTCTATGGGCTTCCAAATATCACTTTGCCAATTCCACAAGAACAGTCTTAGAGAAAGGCTTCTTGAGGGGAAAGCTGTAACTCTGTGAGATGAATTAACAGAACACAAAGCAGTTTTTCAGAAAGCTTCTTTCCAGTATTTAACGGAAGATATTTCCTTTTTCACCATAGCCCTCTATGGGCTTCCAAATATCACTTTGCCAATTCCACAAGAACAGTCTTAGAGAAAGGCTACTTGAGGGGAAAGCTGTAACTCTGTGAGATGAATTAACAGAACACAAAGCAGTTTCTCAGAAAACTTCTTTCCAGTTTTTAACGGAAGATATTTCCTTTTTCACCATTCCCCTCTATGGGCTTCCAAATATCACATTGCCAATTCCACACGAACAGACTTAGCGACAGGATTCTTTAAGGGAAAGATGTAACTCTGTGAGATGAATTAACAGAACACAAAGTAGTTTCTCAGAAAGCTTCTTACCAGTTTTTAACGGAAGATATTTCCTTTTTCACCTTAGGCGTCTATGGGCTTCCAAATATCACTTTGCCAATTCCACAAGAACAGCCTTAGCGAAAGGTTTATAGAAGGGAAAGCTGTAACTCTGTGGGATGCATTAACAGAACACAAAGCAGTTTCTTACAAAGCTTCTTTCCAGTTTTTAACGGAAGATATTTCCTTTTTCACCATAGCCCTCTAAGGGCTTCCAAATATCATTTTGCCAATTCCACAAGAACAGAGTTAGCGACAGGCTTCTTGAAGGGAAAGATGTAACTCTGTGAGATGAATTAACAGAACACAAAGCATTTTCTCAGAAAGCTTCTTTCTAGTTTTTAATTTAAGATATTTCCTTTTTCACCATAGCCCTCTATGGGCTTCCAAATGTCACTTTGCCAATTCCACAAGAACAGCCTTAGCGAAAGGCTTCTTGAGGGGAAAGCTGTAACTCTGTGAGATGAGTTAACAGAACACAAAACAGTTTCTCAGAAAGCTTCTTTCCAGTATTTAACGGAAGATATTTCCTTTTTAACCATAGCCCTCTAAGGGCTTCCAAATATCACTTTGCCAATTCCACAAGAACAGTCTTAGGGAAAGGCTTCTTGAGGGGAAAGCTGTAACTGTGTGAGATGAATTAACAGAACACAAAGCAGTTTCTCAGAAAGCTTCTTTCCAGTTTTTCACGGAAGATATTTCCTTTTTCAACATCGCCCTCTTTGGGCTTCCAAATGTCACTTTGCCAATTCCACAAGAACAACCTTAGCGAAATGCTTCTTGAGGGGAAAGCTGTAACTCTGTGAGATGAATTAACAGAACACAAAGCAGTTTCTCAGAAAGCTTCTTTCCAGTTTTTAACGGAAGATATTTCCTTTTTCACCATTGCCTTCCATGGGCTTCAGAAAGCTTCTTACCAGTTTTTAACGGAAGATATTTCCTTTTTCACCATAGCCCTCTATGGGCTTCCAAATATCACTTTGCCAATACCACAAGAACAGCCTTAACGTAAGGCTTATTGAAGGGAAAGATGTAACTCTGTTAGATGAATTAACAGAACACAAAGCAGTTTCTCAGAAAGCTTCTTTCCAGTACTTAATAGAAGATATTTCCTTTTTCAACATAAGCGTCTGTGGGCTTCCAAATATCACTTTGCCAGTTCCAGAAGAACAGCATTAGCGAAAGGCTTCTTGAAGGGAAAGATGTAACTCTGTGAGATGAATTAACAGAACACAAAGCAGTTTCTCAGAAAGCTTCTTTCCAGTTTTAAATGGAAGATATTTCGTTTTTAACCATAGACCTCTATGCGCTTCCAAATATCACTTTGCCAATTCCACAAGAACAGCCTTAGCGAAAGGCTTCTTGAAGGGAAAGATGTAACTCTGTGAGATGAATTAATAGAACACAAAGCAATTTCTCAGAAAGCTTCTTTCCAGTTTTAATGGAAGATATTTCCTTTTTCACCATAGCCCTCTACGGGCTTCCAAATATGACTTTGCCAATTCCACAAGAACAGCCTCAGCGAAAGGCTTCTTGAAGGGAAAGATGTAACTCTGTGAGATGAATTAACGGAACACAAAGCACTTTCTCAGAAAGCTTCTTTCCAGTTTTAATGGAAGATATTTCCTTTTTCAACATAGCCCTCTATGGGCTTCCAAATATCACTTTGCCAATTCCACAAGAACAGCCTTAGCGAAAGGCCTCTTGAAGGGAAAGATGTAACTCTCTGAGATGAATTAACAGAACACAAAGCAGTTTCTCAGAAAGCTTCTTACCAGTTTTTAACGGAAGATATTTCCTTTTTC
Organism: Erythrocebus patas; assembly: GCA_023783455.1. Taxonomy (NCBI): domain Eukaryota; kingdom Metazoa; phylum Chordata; class Mammalia; order Primates; family Cercopithecidae; genus Erythrocebus; species Erythrocebus patas. Next base: position 4,433 of record JAKFHT010004616.1, read on the forward strand.
ACCGTAGACCTCTAAGGGCTTCCACATATCACTTTGCCAATTCCACAGGAACAGCATTAGCGAAAGGCTTCTTGAAGGGAAAGCTGCAACTCTGTGAGATGAATTAACAGAACACAAAGCAGTTTCTCAGAAAGCTTCTTTCCAGTATTTAACGGAAGATATTTCCTTTTCCACCATAGCCTTCTATGGGCTTCCAAATATCACTTTGCCAATTCCACAAGAACAGTCTTAGAGAAAGGCTTCTTGAGGGGAAAGCTGTAACTCTGTGAGATGAATTAACAGAACACAAAGCAGTTTCTCAGAAAACTTCTTTCCAGTTTTTAACGGAAGATATTTCCTTTTTCACCATTCCCCAATATGGGCTTCCAAATATCACATTGCCAATTCCACAAGAACAGACTTAGCGACAGACTTCTTTAAGAGAAAGATGTAACTCTGTGAGATGAATTAACAGAACACAAAGCAGTTTTTCAGAAAGCTTCCTACCAGTTTTTAACGGAAGATATTTCCTTTTTCACCATAGCCCTCTATGGGCTTCCAAATATCACTTTGCCAATTCCACAAGAACAGCCTTAGCGAAAGGTTTATAGAAGGGAAAGCTGTAACTCTGTGGGATGCATTAACAGAACACAAAGCAGTTTCTTACAAAGCTTCTTTCCAGTTTTTAACGGAAAATATTTCCTTTTTCACCATAGCCCTCTAAGGGCTTCCAAATATCACTTTGCCAATTCCACAAGAACAGACTTAGCGACAGGCTTCTTGAAGGAAAGATGTAACTCTGTGAGATGAATTAACAGAAAACAAAGCATTTTCTCAGAAAGCTTCTTTCTAGTTTTTAATGGAAGATATTTCCTTTTTCACCATAGCCCTCTATGGGCTTCCAAATGTCACTTTGCCAATTCCACAAGAACAGCCTTAGCGAAATGCTTCTTGAGGGGAAAGCTGTAACTCTGTGAGATGAATTAACAGAACACAAAGCAGTTTCTCACAAACCTTCTTTCCAGTATTTAACCGAAGATATTTTTTTTTCACCGTAGCCCTCTAAGGGCTTCCAAATATCACTTTGCCAATTCCACAAGAACAGCCTTAGCGAAAGGCGTCTTGAGAGGAAAGCTGTAACTCTGTGAGATGAATTAACAGAACACAAAGCAGTTTCTCAGAAAGCTTCTTTCCAGTTTTTAACGGAAGATATTTCCTTTTTCACCATTGCCCTCCATGGGCTTCAGAAAGCTTCTTACCAGTTTTAATGGAAGATATTTCCTTTTCACCATAGCCCTCTATGGGCTTCCAAATATCACTTTGCCAATTCCACAAAACAGCCTTAACGAAAGGCTTATTGAAGGAAAGATGTAACTCTGTGAGATGAATTAACAGAACACAAAGCAGTTTCTCAGAAAGCTTCTTTCCAGTTTTAATGGAAGATATTTCCTTTTCACCATAGCCCTCTATGGGCTTCCAAATATCACTTTGCCAATTCCACAAGAACAGCCTTAGCGAAAGGCTTCTTGAAGGGAAAGATGTAACTCTGTGAGATGAATTAACAGAACACAAAGCAGTTTCTCAGAAAGCTTCTTTTCAGTATTTAACGGAAGATATTTCCTTTTTCACCGTTGCCCTCTATAGGCTTCCAAATATCACTTTGCCAATTCCACAAGAACAGTCTTAGAGAAAGGCTTCTTGAGGGGAAAGCTGTAACTCTGTGAGATGAATTAACAGAACACAAAGCAGTTTCTCAGAAAGCTTCTTTCCAGTACTTAATAGAAGATATTTCCTTTTTCACCATAAGCGTCTGTGGGCTTCCAAATATCACTTTGCCAGTTCCACAAGAACAGCATTAGCGAAAGACTTCTTGAAGGGAAAGATGTAACTCTGTCAGATGAATTAACAGAACACAAAGCAGTTTCTCAGAAAGCTTCTTACCAGTTTTTAACGGAAGATATTTCCTTTTTCACCATAGCCCTCTATGGGCTTCGAAATATCACTTTGCCAATTCCACAAGAACAGACTTAGCGACAGGCTTCTGGAAGGCAAAGATGTAACTCTGTGAGATGAATTAACAGAACACAAAGCAGTTTCTCAGAAAGCTTCTTTCCAGTTTTTAAAGGAAGATATTTCCGTTTTCACCATAGCCCTCTATGGGCTTCCAAATATCACTTTGCCAATTCCAGAAGAACAGTCTTAGAGAAAGGCTTCTTGAAGGGAAAGATGTAACTCTGTGAGATGAATTAACAGAACACAAAGCAGTTTCTCAGAAAGCTTCTTTCCAGTTTTAAATGGAAGATATTTCGTTTTTAACCATAGACCTCTATGCGCTTCCAAATATCACTTTGCCAATTCCACAAGAACAGCCTTAGCGAAAGGCTTCTTGAAGGGAAAGATGTAACTCTGTGAGATGAATTAACAGAACACAAAGCAATTTCTCAGAAAGCTTCTTTCCAGTTTTTAACGGAAGATATTTCCTTTTTCACCATAGCCCTCTACGGGCTTCCAAATATGACTTTGCCAATTCCACAAGAACAGCCTCAGCGAAAGGCTTCTTGAAGGGAAAGATGTAACTCTGTGAGATGAATTAACAGAACACAAAGCAGTTTCTCAAGCTTCTTTCCAGTATTTAACGAAGATATTTCCTTTTCACCATTGCCCTCTAAGGGCTTCCAAATATGACTTTGCCAATTCCACAAGAACAGCCTCAGCGAAAGGCTTCTTGAAGGGAAAGATGTAACTCTGTGAGATGAATTAACAGAACACAAAGCAGTTTCTCAGAAAGCTTCTTTTCAATATTTAACCGAAGATATTTTCTTTTTCACCATTGCCCTCTATGGGCTTCCAAATATCACTTTGCCAATTCCACAAGAACAGTCTTAGAGAAAGGCTTCTTAAAGGGAAAGATGTAACTCTGTGAGATGAATTAACAGAACACAAAGCAGTTTCTCAGAAAGCTTCTTTTCAGTATTTAACCGAAGATATTTCCTTTTTCACCATTGCCCTCTATGGGCTTCCAAATATCACTTTGCCAATTCCACAAGAACAGTCTTAGAGAAAGGCTTCTTGAGGGAAAGCTGTAACTCTGTGAGATGAATTAACAGAACACAAAGCAGTTTCTCAGAAAGCTTCTTTCCAGTACTTAATAGAAGATATTTCCTTTTCACCATTGCCCTCTATGGGCTTCCAAATATCACTTTGCCAGTTGCACAAGAACAGCATTAGCGAATGGCTTCATGAAGGGAAAGATGTAATTCTTTGAGATGAATTAACAGAACACAAAGCAGTTTCTCAGAAAGCTTCTTTCTAGTTTTTAATGGAAGATATTTCGTTTTTCACCGTAGCCCTCTATGGGCTTCCAAATATCACTTTGCCAATTCCACAAGAACAGCCTTAGCGAAAGGCTTCTTGAGGGGAAAGCTGTAACTCTGTGAGATGAGTTAACAGAACACAAAACAGTTTCTCAGAAAGCTTCTTTCCAGTATTTAACGGAAGATATTTCCTTTTTAACCATAGCCCTCTAAGGGCTTCCAAATATCACTTTGCCAATTCCACAAGAACAGTCTTAGGAAAGGCTTCTTGAGGGAAAGCTGTAACTGTGTGAGATGAATTAACAGAACACAAAGCAGTTTCTCAAGCTTCTTTCCAGTTTTAACGGAAGATATTTCCTTTTCAACATCGCCTCTATGGGCTTCCAAATATCACTTTGCCAATTCCACAAGAACAGCCTTAGCGAAAGGCTTCTTGAGGGAAAGCTGTAACTGTGTGAGATGAATTAACAGAACACAAAGCAGTTTCTCAAGCTTCTTTCCAGTATTTAACGAAGATATTTCCTTTTTAACCATAGCCCTCTAAGGGCTTCCAAATATCACTTTGCCAATTCCACAAGAACAGCCTTAGCGAAAGGCTTCTTGAGGAAAGCTGTAACTCTGTGAGATGAATTAACAGAACACAAAGCAGTTTCTCAGAAAGCTTCTTTCCAGTTTTCATGGAAGATATTTCCTTTTCACCATAGCCCTCTATGGGCTTCCAAATATCACTTTGCCAATTCCACAAGAACAGTCTTAGGAAAGGCTTCTTGAGGGAAAGCTGTAACTCTGTGAGATGAATTAACAGAACACAAAGCAGTTTCTCAGAAAGCTTCTTTCCAGTATTTAACGGAAGATATTTCCTTTTCACCATAGCCCTCTATGGGCTTCCAAATATCACTTTGCCAATTCCACAAGAACAGTCTTAGAGAAAGGCTTCTTGAGGGAAAGCTGTAACTCTGTGAGATGAATTAACAGAACACAAAGCAGTTTCTCAAGCTTCTTTCCAGTTTTAACGGAAGATATTTCCTTTTCACCATTCCCCAATATGGGCTTCCAAATATCACATTGCCAATTCCACAAGAACAGACTTAGCGACAGGCTTCTTGAAGGAAAGATGTAACTCTGTTAGATGAATTAACAGAACACAAAGCAGTTTCTCAGAAAGCTTCTTTCCAGTTTTAATGGAAGATATTTCCTTTTCACCATAGCCCTCTATGGGCTTCCAAATATCACTTTGCCAATTCCACAAGAACAGCCTTAGCCAAAGGCTTCTTGAAGGAAAGATGTAACTCTGTGAGATGAATTAACAGAACACAAAGCAGTTTCTCAGAAAGCTTCTTTCCAGTTTTTAACGGAAGATATTTCCTTTTTCACCATTCCCCAATATGGGCTTCCAAATATCACATTGCCAATTCCACAAGAACAGACTTAGCGACAGACTTCTTTAAGGGAAAGATGTAACTCTGTTAGATGAATTAACAGAACACAAAGCAGTTTCTCAGAAAGCTTCTTTCCAGTTTTTAATGGAAGATATTTCCTTTTCCACCATAGCCCTCTATGGGCTTCTAAATATCACTTTGCCAATTCCACAAGAACAGCCTTAGCCAAAGGCTTCTTGAAGGGAAAGATGTAACTCTGTGAGATGAATTAACAGAACACAAAGCAGTTTCTCAGAAAGCTTCTTTTCAGTATTTAACGGAAGATATTTCCTTTTTCACCGTTGCCCTCTCTAGGCTTCCAAATATCACTTTGCCAATTCCACAAGAACAGTCTTAGAGAAAGGCTTCTTGAGGGGAAAGCTGTAACTCTGTGAGATGAATTAACAGAACACAAAGCAGTTTCTCAGAAAGCTTCTTTCCAGTACTTAATAGAAGATATTTCCTTTTTCACCATAAGCGTCTGTGGGCTTCCAAATATCACTTTGCCAGTTCCACAAGAACAGCATTAGCGAAAGGCTTCTTGAAGGGAAAGATGTAACTCTGTCAGATGAATTAACAGAACACAAAGCAGTTTCTCAGAAAGCTTCTTACCAGTTTTTAACGGAAGATATTTCCTTTTTCACCATAGCCCTCTATGGGCTTCCAAATATCACTTTGCCAATTCCACAAGAACAGCCTTAGCGAAAGGCTTATTGAAGGGAAAGCTGTAACTCTGTGAGATGAATTAACAGAACACAAAGCAGTTTCTCAGAAAGCTTCTTTCCAGTTTTTAATGGAAGATATTTCCTTTTTCACCATAGCCCTCTATGGGCTTCCAAATATCACTTTGCCAATTCCACAAGAACAGACTTAGCGACAGGCTTCTGGAAGGCAAAGATGTAACTCTGTGAGATGAATTAACAGAACACAAAGCAGTTTCTCAGAAAGCTTCTTTCCAGTTTTAAAGGAAGATATTTCCTTTTTCACCATAGCCCTCTATGGGCTTCCAAATATCACTTTGCCAATTCCAGAAGAACAGTCTTAGAGAAAGGCTTCTTGAAGGGAAAGATGTAACTCTGTGAGATGAATTAACGGAACACAAAGCAGTTTCTCAGAAAGCTTCTTTCCAGTTTTAATGGAAGATATTTCCTTTTTCACCATAGCCCTCTACGGGCTTCCAAATATCACTTTGCCAATTCCACAAGAACAGCCTCAGCGAAAGGCTTCTTGAAGGAAAGATGTAACTCTGTGAGATGAATTAACAGAACACAAAGCAGTTTCTCAAGCTTCTTTTCAATATTTAACCGAAGATATTTCCTTTTCACCATTGCCCTCTATGGGCTTCCAAATATCACTTTGCCAATTCCACAAGAACAGTCTTAGAGAAAGGCTTTTGAAGGAAAGATGTAACTCTGTGAGATGAATTAACAGAACACAAAGCAGTTTCTCAGAAAGCTTCTTTTCAGTATTTAACGGAAGATATTTCCTTTTCACCATTGCCCTCTATGGGCTTCCAAATATCACTTTGCCAATTCCACAAGAACAGTCTTAGAAAGGCTTCTTGAGGGAAAGCTGTAACTCTGTGAGATGAATTAACAGAACACAAAGCAGTTTCTCAGAAAGCTTCTTTCCAGTACTTAATAGAAGATATTTCCTTTTTCACCATAAGCGTCTGTGGGCTTCCAAATATCACTTTGCCAGTTCCACAAGAACAGCATTAGCGAAAGGCTTCTTGAAGGGAAAGATGTAACTCTGTCAGATGAATTAACAGAACACAAAGCAGTTTCTCAGAAAGCTTCTTACCAGTTTTTAACGGAAGATATTTCCTTTTCACCATAGCCCTCTATGGGCTTCCAAATATCACTTTGCCAATTCCACAAGAACAGACTTAGCGACAGGCTTCTTGAAGGAAAGATGTAACTCTGTGAGATGAATTAACAGAACACAAAGCAGTTTCTCAGAAAGCTTCTTTCCAGTTTTTAAAGGAAGATATTTCCGTTTTCACCATAGCCCTCTATGGGCTTCCAAATATCACTTTGCCAATTCCAGAAGAACAGTCTTAGAGAAAGGCTTCTTGAAGGGAAAGATGTAACTCTGTGAGATGAATTAACGGAACACAAAGCAGTTTCTCAGAAAGCTTCTTTCCAGTTTTAATGGAAGATATTTCCTTTTTCACCATAGCCCTCTACGGGCTTCCAAATATCACTTTGCCAATTCCACAAGAACAGCCTCAGCGAAAGGCTTCTTGAAGGGAAAGATGTAACTCTGTGAGATGAATTAACAGAACACAAAGCAGTTTCTCAGAAAGCTTCTTTTCAATATTTAACCGAAGATATTTCCTTTTCACTTTTGCCCTCTATGGGCTTCCAAATATCACTTTGCCAATTCCACAAGAACAGTCTTAGAGAAAGGCTTTTTAAAGGGAAAGATGTAACTCTGTGAGATGAATTAACAGAACACAAAGCAGTTTCTCAGAAAGCTTCTTTTCAGTATTTAACCGAAGATATTTCCTTTTCACCATTGCCCTCAATGGGCTTCCAAATATCACTTTGCCAGTTGCACAAGAACAGCATTAGCGAATGGCTTCTTCAAGGGAAAGATGTCATTCTGTGAGATGAATTAACAGAACAGAAAGCAGTTTCTCAGAAAGTTTCTTACCAGTTTTTAACGGAAGATATTTCCTTTTTCTCCATTGTCCTCTATGGGCTTCCAAATATCACTTTGCCAGTTCCACAAGAACAGCATTAGTGAAAGGCTTCTTGAAGGGAAAGATGTAACTCTGTGAGATGAATTAACAGAACACAAAGCAGTTTCTCAGAAACCTTCTTACCAGTTTTTAACGGAAGATATTTCCTTTTTCACCGTTGCCCTCTATGGGCTTCCAAATATCACTTTGCCAATTCCACAAGAACAGCCTTAGCGAAAGGCTTATAGAAGGGAAAGCTGTAACTCTGTGATATGAATTAACGGAACACAAAGCAGTTTCTCAGAAAGCTTCCTTCCAGTTTTTAACGGAAGATATTTCCTTTTTCACCATTGTCCTCTGAGGGCTCACAAATATCACTTTGCCAATTCCACAATAAGAGACTTAGCGACAGGCTTGTTGAAGGGAAAGACGTAACTCTAAGACATGAATTAACAGAACACAAAGCAGTTTCTCAGAAAGCTTCTTTCCAGATTTAATGAAAGATATTTCGTTTTTCACCGTAGCCCTCTATGGGCTTCCAAATATCACTTTGCCAATTCCACAAGAACAGCCTTAGCGAAAGGCTTCTTGAGGGGAAAGCTGTAACTCTGTGAGATGAATTAACAGAACACAAAGCAGTTTCTCAGAAAGCTTCTTTCCAGTATTTAACGGAAGATATTTCCTTTTTAACCATAGCCCTCTAAGGGCTTCCAAATATCACTTTGCCAATTCCACAAGAACAGTCTTAGGGAAAGGCTTCTTGAGGGGAAAGCTGTAACTGTGTGAGATGAATTAACAGAACACAAAGCAGTTTCTCAGAAAGCTTCTTTCCAGTTTTTCATGGAAGATATTTCCTTTTTCAACATCGACCTCTATGGGCTTACAAATATCACACTGCCAATTCCACAAAAACAGTCTTAGAGTAAGGTTTCTTGAAGGGAAAGCTGTAACACTTTGAGATGAATTAACAGAACACAAAGCAGTTTCTCAGATAGCTTCTTTCCAGTTTTTAACGGAAGATATTTCCTTTTTCACCATTGCCCTCTAAGGGCTTCCAAATATCACTTTGCCAATTCCACAAGAACAGACTTAGCGACAGGCTTCTTGAAGGGAAAGATGTAACTCTGTGAGATGAATTAACAGAACACAAAGCAGTTTCTCAGAAAGCTTCTTTCCAGTTTTTAAAGGAAGATATTTCCTTTTTCACCATAGCCCTCTATGGGCTTCCAAATATCACTTTGCCAATTCCACAAGAACAGCCTCAGCGAAAGGCTTCTTGAAGGGAAAGATGTAACTCTGTGAGATGAATTAACAGAACACAAAGCAGTTTCTCAGAAAGCTTCTTTTCAATATTTAACCGAAGATATTTTCTTTTTCACCATTGCCCTCTACGGGCTTCCAAATATCACTTTGCCAATTCCACAAGAACAGTCTTAGAGAAAGGCTTCTTAAAGGGAAAGATGTAACTCTGTGAGATGAATTAACAGAACACAAAGCAGTTTCTCAGAAAGCTTCTTTTCAGTATTTAACCGAAGATATTTCCTTTTTCACCATTGCCCTCTATGGGCTTCCAAATATCACTTTGCCAGTTGCACAAGAACAGCATTAGTGAATGGCTTCATGAAGGGAAAGATGTAATTCTTTGAGATGAATTAACAGAACACAAAGCAGTTTCTCAGAAAGCTTCTTTCTAGTTTTTAATGGAAGTTATTTCGTTTTTCACCGTAGCCCTCTATGGGCTTCCAAATATCACTTTGCCAATTCCACAAGAACAGCCTTAGCGAAAGGTTTCTTGAGGGGAAAGCTGTAACTCTGTGAGATGAACTAACAGAACACAAAACAGTTTCTCAGAAAGCTTCTTTCCAGTATTTAACGGAAGATATTTCCTTTTTAACCATAGCCCTCTAAGGGCTTCCAAATATCACTTTGCCAATTCCACAAGAACAGTCTTAGGGAAAGGCTTCTTGAGGGGAAAGCTGTAACTGTGTGAGATGAATTAACAGAACACAAAGCAGTTTCTCAGAAAGCTTCTTTTCAATATTTCACGGAAGATATTTCCTTTTTCAACATCGCCCTCTATGGGCTTCCAAATGTCACTTTGCCAATTCCACAAGAACAGCCTTAGCGAAAGGTTTCTTGAGGGGAAAGCTGTAACTCTGTGAGATGAACTAACAGAACACAAAACAGTTTCTCAGAAAGCTTCTTTCCAGTATTTAACGGAAGATATTTCCTTTTTAACCATAGCCCTCTAAGGGCTTCCAAATATCACTTTGCCAATTCCACAAGAACAGTCTTAGGGAAAGGCTTCTTGAGGGGAAAGCTGTAACTGTGTGAGATGAATTAACAGAACACAAAGCAGTTTCTCAGAAAGCTTCTTTTCAATATTTCACGGAAGATATTTCCTTTTCACCATAGCCTCTATGGGCTTCCAAATGTCACTTTGCCAATTCCACAAGAACAGCCTTAGCGAAAGGTTTCTTGAGGGGAAAGCTGTAACTCTGTGAGATGAACTAACAGAACACAAAACAGTTTCTCACAAACCTTCTTTCCAGTATTTAACCGAAGATATTTTTTTTTAACCGTAGCCCTCTAAGGGCTTCCAAATATCACTTTGCCAATTCCACAAGAACAGCCTTAGCGAAAGGCGTCTTGAGGGGAAAGCTGTAACTCTGTGAGATGAATTAACAGAACACAAAGCAGTTTCTCAGAAAGCTTCTTTCCAGTTTTTAACGGAAGATATTTCCTTTTTCACCATTGCCCTCCATGGCATTCAGAAAGCTTCTTACCAGTTTTCAACGGAAGATATTTCCTTTTTCACCATAGCCCTCTATGGGCTTCCAAATATCACTTTGCCAATTCCACAAGAACAGCCTTAACGAAAGGCTTATTGAAGGGAAAGATGTAACTCTGTTAGATGAATTAACAGAACACAAAGCAGTTTCTCACAAACCTTCTTTCCAGTATTTAACGGAAGATATTTCCTTTTCACCATAGCCCTCTATGGGCTTCCAAATATCACTTTGCCAATTCCACAAGAACAGCCTTAGCGAAAGGCTTCTTGAAGGAAAGATGTAACTCTGTGAGATGAATTAACAGAACACAAAGCAGTTTCTCAGAAAGCTTCTTTTCAGTATTTAACGGAAGATATTTCCTTTTCACCATTGCCCTCTATGGGCTTCCAAATATCACTTTGCCAATTCCACAAGAACAGTCTTAGAGAAAGGCTTCTTGAGGGGAAAGCTGTAACTCTGTGAGATGAATTAACAGAACACAAAGCAGTTTCTCAGAAAGCTTCTTTCCAGTACTTAATAGAAGATATTTCCTTTTCACCATAGCCCTCTATGGGCTTCCAAATATCACTTTGCCAGTTCCACAAGAACAGCATTAGCGAAAGGCTTCTTGAAGGAAAAGATGTAACTCTGTGAGATGAATTAACAGAACACAAAGCAGTTTCTCAGAAAGCTTCTTACCAGTTTTTAACGGAAGATATTTCCTTTTCACCATAGCCCTCTAGGGCTTCCAAATATCACTTTGCCAATTAAACAAGAACAGCCTTAGCGAAAGGCGTCTTGAGGGGAAAGCTGTAACTCTGTGACATGAATTCAGAGAACACAAAGCAGTTTCTCAGAAAGCTTCTTTCCAGTTTTTAACGGAAGATATTTCCTTTTTCACCATTGCCCTCCATGGCATTCAGAAAGCTTCTTACCAGTTTTCAACGGAAGATATTTCCTTTTTCACCATAGCCCTCGATGGGCTTCCAAATATCACTTTGCCAATTCCACAAAAACAGCCTTAACGAAAGGCTTATTGAAGGGAAAGATGTAACTCTGTTAGATGAATTAACAGAACAAAAAGCAGTTTCTCACAAAGCTTCTTTCCAGTTTTTAATGGAAGATATTTCCTTTTTCACCATAGCCCTCTATGGGCTTCTAAATATCACTTTGCCAATTCCACAAGAAGAGCCTTAGCCAAAGGCTTCTTGAAGGGAAAGATGTAACTCTGTGAGATGAATTAACAGAACACAAAGCAGTTTCTCAGAAAGCTTCTTTTCAGTATTTAACGGAAGATATTTCCTTTTTCACCGTTGCCCTCTCTAGGCTTCCAAATATCACTTTGCCAATTCCACAAGAACAGTCTTAGAGAAAGGCTTCTTGAGGGGAAAGCTGTAACTCTGTGAGATGAATTAACAGAACACAAAGCAGTTTCTCAGAAAGCTTCTTTCCAGTACTTAATAGAAGATATTTCCTTTTTCACCATAAGCGTCTGTGGACTTCCAAATATCACTTTGCCAGTTCCACAAGAACAGCATTAGCGAAAGGCTTCTTGAAGGGAAAGATGTAACTCTGTCAGATGAATTAACAAAACACAAAGCAGTTTCTCAGAAAGCTTCTTTCAGTATTTAACGGAAGATATTTCCTTTTTCACCGTTGCCCTCTCTGGGCTTCCAAATATCACTTTGCCAATTCCACAAGAACAGTCTTAGAGAAAGGCTTGAGGGAAAGCTGTAACTCTGTGAGATGAATTAACAGAACACAAAGCAGTTTCTCAGAAAGCTTCTTTCCAGTAAATAGAAGATATTTCCTTTTCACCATAGCCCTCTATGGGCTTCCAAATATCACTTTGCCAGTTCCACAAGAACAGCATTAGCGAAAGGCTTCTTGAAGGGAAAGATGTAACTCTGTCAGATGAATTAACAAAACACAAAGCAGTTTCTCAGAAAGCTTCTTACCAGTTTTTAACGGAAGATATTTCCTTTTTCACCATAGCCCTCTAAGGGCTTCCAAATATCACTTTGCCAATTCCACAAGAACAGCCTTAGCGAAAGGCTTATTGAAGGGAAAGATGTAACTCTGTGAGATGAATTAACAGAACACTAAGTAGTTTCTCAGAAAGCTTCTTTCCAGTTTTTAAAGGAAGATATTTCCTTTTTCACCATTGCCCTCTATGGGCTTCCAAATATCACTTTGCCAATTCCAGAAGAATAGCCTCAGCGAAAGGCTTATTGAAGGGAAAGATGTAACTCTGTGAGATGAATTAACAGAACACAAAGCAGTTTCTCAGAAAGCTTCTTTCCAGTTTTTAAAGTAAGATATTTCCTTTTTCACCATACCCTCTATGATCTTCCAAATATCACTTTGCCAATTCCACAAGAACAGCCTTAGCGACAGGCTTCTTGAAGGGAAAGATGTAACTCTGTGAGATGAATTACCAGAACACAAAGCAGTTTCTCAGAAAGCTTCTTTCCAGTTTTTAATGGAAGATATTTCCTTTTTCACCATAGCCCTCTAGGGGCTTCCAAATATCACTTTGCCAATTCCACAAGAACAGCATTAGCGAAAGGCTTCCTGAAGGCAAAGATGTAACTCTGTGAGATGAATTAACAGAACACAAAGCAGTTTCTCAGAAAGCTTCTTTCCATTATATAATGGAAGATATTTCCTTTTTCTCCATAGCCCTCTCTGGGCTTCCAAATATCCCTTTGCCAATTCCACAAGAATAGTCTTAGAGAAAGGCTTCTTGAAGGGAAAGCTGTAACTCTGTGCGATGAATTAACAGAACACAAAGCAGTTTCTCAGAAAGCTTCTTTCCAGTTTTTAACGGAAGATATTTCCTTTTTCACCATAGCACTCTATGGGCTTCCAAATATTACTTTGCCAATTCCACAAGAACAGCCTTAGGGAAAGGCCTCTTGAAGGGAAAGATGTAACTCTGTGAGATGAATTAACGGAACACAAAGCACTTTCTCAGAAAGCTTCTTTCCAGTTTTAATGGAAGATATTTCCTTTTTCACCATAGCCCTCTATGGGCTTCCAAATATCACTTTGCCAATTCCACAAGAACAGTCTTAGCGAAAGGCTTCTTGAAGGGAAAGATGTAACTCTGTGAGATGAATTAACAGAACACAAAGCAGTTTCCCAGAAAGCTTCTTTCCAGTTTTTAACGGAAGATATTTCCTTTTCACCATAGACCTCTATGGGCTTCCAAATATCACTTTGCCAATTCCACAAGAACAGCATTAGCGAAAGGCTTCTTGAAGGAAAGTTGTAACTCTGTGAGATGAATTAACAGAACACAAAGCAGTTTCTCAGAAAGCTTCTTTCCAGTATTTAACGGAAGATATTTCCTTTTTCACCATAGCCCTCTATGGGCTTCCAAATATCACTTTGCCAATTCCACAAGAACAGTCTTAGAGAAAGGCTTCTTGAGGGGAAAGCTGTAACTCTGTGAGATGAATTAACAGAACACAAAGCAGTTTCTCAGAAAGCTTCTTTCCAGTATTTAACGGAAGATATTTCCTTTTTCACCATAGCCCTCTATGGGCTTCCAAATATCACATTGCCAATTCCACACGAACAGACTTAGCGACAGGCTTCTTTAAGGGAAAGATGAAACTCTGTGAGATGAATTAACAGAACACAAAGCAGTTTCTCAGAAAGCTTCTTTCAAGTATTTAACGGAAGATATTTCCTTTTTCACCATAGACCTCTATGGGCTTCCAAATATCACTTTGCCAATTCCACAAGAACAGCATCAGCGAAAGGCTTCTTTAAGGGAAAGATGTAACTCTGTGAGATGAATTAACAGAACACAAAGCAGTTTCTCAGAAAGCTTCTTTCCAGTTTTTAAAGGAAGATATTTCCTTTTTCACCATAGCCCACTATGCGCTTCCAAATATCACTTTGCCAATTCCAGAAGAACAGCCTCAGCGAAAGGCTTATTGAAGGGAAAGATGTAACTCTGTGAGATGAATTAACAGAACACAAAGTAGTTTCTCAGAAAGCTTCTTTCCAGTATTTAACGGAAGATATTTCCTTTTTCACCTTAGGCGTCTATGGGCTTCCAAATATCACTTTGCCAGTTCCACAAGAACAGCATTAGTGAAAGGCTTCTTGAAGGGAAAGATGTAACTCTGTGAGATGAATTAACAGAACACAAAGCAGTTTCTCAGAAAGCTTCTTTCCAGTTTTTAACGGAAGATATTTCCTTTTTCACCATTGCCCTCTATGGGCTTCCAAATATCACTTTGCCAATTCCACAAGAACAGCCTTAGCGAAAGGCTTATTGAAGGGAAAGCTGTAACTCTGTGAGATGAATTAACGGAACACAAAGCAGTTTCTCAGAAAGCTTCTTTCCAGTTTTTAACGGAAGATATTTCCTTTTTCACCATTGCCCTCTATGGGCTTCCAAATATCACTTTGCCAATTCCACAAGAACAGACTTAGCGACAGGCTTCTTGAAGGGAAAGATGTAACTCTGTGAGATGAATTAACAGAACACAAAGCAGTTTCTCAGAAAGCTTCTTTCCAGTTTTTAATGAAAGATATTTCGTTTTTCACCATAGACCTCTATGGGCTTCCAAATATCACTTTGCCAATTCCACAAGAACAGCCTTAGCGAAAGGCTTCTTGAAGGGAAAGATGTAACTCTGTGAGATGAATTAACAGAACACAAAGCAGTTTCTCAGAAAGCTTCTTACCAGTTTTTAACGGAAGATATTTCCTTTTTCACCATAGACCTCTATGGGCTTCCACATATCACTTTGCCAATTCCACAGGAACAGCATTAGCGAAAGGCTTCTTGAAGGGAAAGCTGTAACTCTGTGAGATGAATTAACAGAACACAAAGCGGTTTCTCAGAAAGCTTCTTTCCAGTATTTAACGGAAGATATTTCCTTTTTCACCATAGCCCTCTATGGGCTTCCAAATATCACTTTGCCAATTCCACAAGAACAGCATTAGCGAAAGGCTTCTTGAAGGGAAAGATGTAACTCTGTGAGATGAATTAACAGAACACAAAGCAGTTTCTCAGAAAGCTTCTTTCCAGTATTTAACGGAAGATATTTCCTTTTTCACCATAGCCCTCTATGGGCTTCCAAATATCACTTTGCCAATTCCACAAGAACAGTCTTAGAGAAAGGCTTCTTGAGGGGAAAGCTGTAACTCTGTGAGATGAATTAACAGAACACAAAGCAGTTTCTCAGAAAGCTTCTTTCCACTTTTTAACGGAAGATATTTCCTTTTTCACCATTCCCCAATATGGGCTTCCAAATATCACATTGCCAATTGCACAAGAACAGACTTAGCGACAGACTTCTTTAAGGGAAAGATGTAACTCTGTGAGATGAATTAACAGAACACAAAGCAGTTTTTCAGAAAGCTTCTTACCAGTTTTTAACGGAAGATATTTCCTTTTTCACCATAGCCCTCTATGGGCTTCCAAATGTCACTTTGCCAATTCCACAAGAACAGCCTTAGCGAAATGCTTCTTGAGGGGAAAGCTGTAACTCTGTGAGATGAATTAACAGAACACAAAGCAGTTTCTCAGAAAGCTTCTTTCCAGTATTTAACGAAGATATTTTTTTTTTCACCATAGCCCTCTATGGGCTTCCAAATATCACTTTGCCAATTCCACAAGAACAGACTTAGCGAAGGCTTCTTGAAGGAAAGATGTAACTCTGTGAGATGAATTAACAGAACACAAAGCAGTTTCTCAGAAAGCTTCTTTCCAGTTTTAATGGAAGATATTTCCTTTTTCACCATAGCCCTCTATGGGCTTCCAAATATCACTTTGCCAATTCCACAAAACAGCCTTAACGAAAGGCTTATTGAAGGGAAAGATGTAACTCTGTTAGATGAATTAACAGAACACAAAGCAGTTTCTCAGAAAGCTTCTTTCCAGTTTTTAATGGAAGATATTTCCTTTTTCACCATAGCCCTCTATGGGCTTCTAAATATCACTTTGCCAATTCCACAAGAAGAGCCTTAGCCAAAGGCTTCTTGAAGGGAAAGATGTAACTCTGTGAGATGAATTAACAGAACACAAAGCAGTTTCTCAGAAAGCTTCTTTTCAGTATTTAACGGAAGATATTTCCTTTTTCACCGTTGCCCTCTCTAGGCTTCCAAATATCACTTTGCCAATTCCACAAGAACAGTCTTAGAGAAAGGCTTCTTGAGGGGAAAGCTGTAACTCTGTGAGATGAATTAACAGAACACAAAGCAGTTTCTCAGAAAGCTTCTTTCCAGTACTTAATAGAAGATATTTCCTTTTTCACCATAAGCGTCTGTGGGCTTCCAAATATCACTTTGCCAGTTCCACAAGAACAGCATTAGCGAAAGGCTTCTTGAAGGGAAAGATGTAACTCTGTCAGATGAATTAACAGAACACAAAGCAGTTTCTCAGAAAGCTTCTTACCAGTTTTTAACGGAAGATATTTCCTTTTCACCATAGCCCTCTATGGGCTTCCAAATATCACTTTGCCAATTCCACAAGAACAGCCTTAGCGAAAGGCTTATTGAAGGGAAAGCTGTAACTCTGTGAGATGAATTAACAGAACACAAAGCAGTTTCTCAGAAAGCTTCTTTCCAGTTTTAAAGGAAGATATTTCCTTTTTCACCATAGCCCTCTATGGGCTTCCAAATATCACTTTTCAAATTCCAGAAGAACAGTCTTAGAGAAAGGCTTCTTGAAGAGAAAGCTGTAACTCTTTGAGATGAATTAACAGAACACAAAGCAGTTTCTCAGATAGCATCTTTCCAGTTTTTAACGGAAGATATTTCCTTTTTCACCATTGCCCTCTAAGGGCTTCCAAATATCACTTTGCCAATTCCACAAGAACAGACTTAGCGACAGGCTTCTTGAAGGGAAGGATGTAACTCTGTGAGATGAATTAACAGAACACAAAGCAATTTCTCAGAAAGCTTCTTTCCAGTTTTAATGGAAGATATTTCCTTTTTCACCATAGCCCTCTACGGGCTTCCAAATATGACTTTGCCAATTCCACAAGAACAGCCTCAGCGAAAGGCTTCTTGAAGGGAAAGATGTAACTCTGTGAGATGAATTAACAGAACACAAAGCAGTTTCTCAGAAAGCTTCTTTTCAATATTTAACCGAAGATATTTTCTTTTTCACCATTGCCCTCTATGGGCTTCCAAATATCACTTTGCCAATTCCACAAGAACAGTCTTAGAGAAAGGCTTCTTAAAGGGAAAGATGTAACTCTGTGAGATGAATTAACAGAACACAAAGCAGTTTCTCAGAAAGCTTCTTTCTAGTTTTTAATGGAAGATATTTCGTTTTTCACCGTAGCCCTCTATGGGCTTCCAAATATCACTTTGCCAATTCCACAAGAACAGCCTTAGCGAAAGGCTTCTTGAGGGGAAAGCTGTAACTCTGTGAGATGAATTAACAAAACACAAAACCGTTTCTCAGAAAGCTTCTTTCCAGTTTTACAAGGAAGATATTTCCTTTTTCAACATCGCCCTCTTTGGGCTTCCAAATGTCACTTTGCCAATTCCACAAGAACAACCTTAGCGAAATGCTTCTTGAGGGGAAAGCTGTAACTCTGTGAGATGAATTAACAGAACACAAAGCAGTTTCTCACAAACCTTCTTTCCAGTATTTAACCGAAGATATTTTTTTTTAACCGTAGCCCTCCAAGGGCTTCCAAATATCACTTTGCCAATTCCACAAGAACAGCCTTAGCGAAAGGCGTCTTGAGGGGAAAGCTGTAACTCTGTGAGATGAATTAACAGAACACAAAGCAGTTTCTCAGAAAGCTTCACTCCAGTTTTCAATGGAAGATATTTCCTTTTTCACCATAGCCCTCTATGGGCTTCCAAATATCACTTTGCCAATTCCACAAGAACAGTCTTAGAGAAAGGCTTCTTGAGGGGAAAGCTGTAACTCTGTGAGATGAATTAACAGAACACAAAGCAGTTTCTCAGAAAGCTTCTTTCCAGTATTTAACGGAAGATATTTCCTTTTCCACCATAGCCTTCTATGGGCTTCCAAATATCAGTTTGCCAATTCCACAAGAACAGTCTTAGAGAAAGGCTTCTTGAGGGGAAAGCTGTAACTCTGTGAGATGAATTAACAGAACACAAAGCAGTTTCTCAGAAAACTTCTTTCCAGTTTTTAACGGAAGATATTTCCTTTTTCACCATTCCCCAATATGGGCTTCCAAATATCACATTGCCAATTCCACAAGAACAGACTTAGCGACAGACTTCTTTAAGGGAAAGATGTAACTCTGTGAGATGAATTAACAGAACACAAAGCAGTTTCTCAGAAAGCTTCTTTCCAGTTTTTAACGGAAGATATTTCCTTTTTCACCATAGCCCTCTATGGGCTTCCAAATATCACTTTGCCAATTCCACAAGAACAGCCTTAGCGAAAGGTTTGTAGAAGGGAAAGCTGTAACTCTGTGGGATGAATTAACGGAACACAAAGCAGTTTCTCACAAACCTTCTTTCCAGTATTTAACGGAAGATATTTCCTTTTTCACCATAGCCCTCTAAGGGCTTCCAAATATCACTTTGCCAATTCCACAAGAACAGACTTAGCGACAGGCTTCTTGAAGGGAAAGATGTAACTCTGTGAGATGAATTAACAGAACACAAAGCATTTTCTCAGAAAGCTTCTTTCTAGTTTTTAATGGAAGATATTTCCTTTTTCACCATAGCCCTCTATGGGCTTCCAAATGTCACTTTGCCAATTCCACAAGAACAGCCTTAGCGAAATGCTTCTTGAGGGGAAAGCTGTAACTCTGTGAGATGAATTAACAGAACACAAAGCAGTTTCTCACAAACCTTCTTTCCAGTATTTAACCGAAGATATTTTTTTTTCACCGTAGCCCTCTAAGGGCTTCCAAATATCACTTTGCCAATTCCGCAAGAACAGCCTTAGCGAAAGGCGTCTTGAGGGGGAAGCTGTAACTCTGTGAGATGAATTAACAGAACACAAAGCAGTTTCTCAGAAAGCTTCTTTCCAGTTTTTAAAGGAAGATATTTCCTTTTTCACCATTGCCCTCCATGGGGTTCAGAAAGCTTCTTACCAGTTTTTAATGGAAGATATTTCCTTTTTCACCATAGCCCTCTATGGGCTTCCAAATATCACTTTGCCAATTCCACAAAAACAGCCTTAACGAAAGGCTTATTGAAGGGAAAGATGTAACTCTGTGAGATGAATTAACAGAACACAAAGCAGTTTCTCAGAAAGCTTCTTTCCAGTTTTTAATGGAAGATATTTCCTTTTTCACCATAGCCCTCTATGGGCTTCTAAATATCACTTTGCCAATTCCACAAGAACAGCCTTAACCAAAGGCTTCTTGAAGGGAAAGATGTAACTCTGTGAGATGAATTAACAGAACACAAAGCAGTTTCTCAGAAAGCTTCTTTTCAGTATTTAACGGAAGATATTTCCTTTTCACCATAGCCCTCTCTAGGCTTCCAAATATCACTTTGCCAATTCCACAAGAACAGTCTTAGAGAAAGGTTTCTTGAGGGGAAAGCTGTAACACTGTGAGATGAATTAACAGAACACAAAGCACTTTCTCAGAAAGCTTCTTTCCAGTACTTAATAGAAGATATTTCCTTTTTCAACATAAGCGTCTGTGGGCTTCCAAATATCACTTTGCCAGTTCCACAAGAACAGCATTAGCGAAAGGCTTCTTGAAGGGAAAGATGTAACTCTGTGAGATGAATTAACAGAACACAAAGCAGTTTCTCAGAAAGCTTCTTTCCAGTTTTAATGGAAGATATTTCCTTTTTCACCATAGACCTCTATGGGCTTCCAAATATCACTTTGCCAATTCCACAAGAACAGCCTTAGCGAAAGGCTTCTTGAAGGAAAGATGTAACTCTGTGAGATGAATTAACAGAACACAAAGCAGTTTCTCAGAAAGCTTCTTTCCAGTTTTAATGGAAGATATTTCCTTTTTCACCATAGCCTCTATGGGCTTCCAAATATCACTTTGCCAATTCCACAAGAACAGCCTCAGCGAAAGGCTTCTTGAAGGAAAGATGTAACTCTGTGAGATGAATTAACAGAACACAAAGCAGTTTCTCAGAAAGCTTCTTTCCAGTTTTAACGGAAGATATTTCTTTTTCACCATTGCCCTCTACGGGCTTCCAAATATCACTTTGCCAATTCCACAAGAACAGTCTTAGAGAAAGGCTTCTTAAAGGGAAAGATGTAACTCTGTGAGATGAATTAACAGAACACAAAGCAGTTTCTCAGAAAGCTTCTTTTCAGTATTTAACCGAAGATATTTCCTTTTTCACCATTGCCCTCTATGGGCTTCCAAATATCACTTTGCCAGTTGCACAAGAACAGCATTAGCGAATGGCTTCATGAAGGGAAAGATGTAATTCTGTGAGATGAATTAACAGAACACAAAGCAGTTTCTCAGAAAGCTTCTTTCTAGTTTTTAATGGAAGATATTTCGTTTTTCACCGTAGCCCTCTATGGGCTTCCAAATATCACTTTGCCAATTCCACAAGAACAGCCTTAGCGAAAGGCTTCTTGAGGGGAAAGCTGAAACTGTGTGAGATGAGTTAACAGAACACAAAACAGTTTCTCAGAAAGCTTCTTTCCAGTATTTAACGGAAGATATTTCCTTTTTAACCATAGCCCTCTAAGGGCTTCCAAATATCACTTTGCCAATTCCACAAGAACAGTCTTAGGGAAAGGCTTCTTGAGGGGAAAGCTGTAACTGTGTGAGATGAATTAACAGAACACAAAGCAGTTTCTCAGAAAGCTTCTTTCCAGTTTTTCACGGAAGATATTTCCTTTTCACCATAGCCCTCTGGGCTTCCAAATATCACTTTGCCAATTCCACAAGAACAGCCTTAGCGAAAGGCTTCTTGAGGAAAGCTGTAACTCTGTGAGATGAATTAACAGAACACAAAGCAGTTTCTCAGAAAGCTTCTTCCAGTTTTAACGGAAGATATTTCCTTTTCACCATAGCCCTCTATGGGCTTCCAAATATCACTTTGCCAATTCCACAAGAACAGCCTTAGCGAAAGGCTTATTGAAGGAAAGCTGTAACTCTGTGAGATGAATTAACAGAACACAAAGCAGTTTCTCAGAAAGCTTCTTTCCAGTTTTTAATGGAAGATATTTCCTTTTCACCATAGCCCTCTATGGGCTTCCAAATATCACTTTGCCAATTCCACAAGAACAGACTTAGCGAAAGGCTTCTTGAAGGAAAGATGTAACTCTGTGAGATGAATTAACAGAACACAAAGCAGTTTCTCAGAAAGCTTCTTTCCAGTTTTAACGGAAGATATTTCCTTTTCACCATAGCCCTCTATGGGCTTCCAAATATCACTTTGCCAATTCCACAAGAACAGTCTTAGCGAAAGGCTTCTTGAAGGAAAGATGTAACTCTGTGAGATGAATTAACAGAACACAAAGCAGTTTCTCAGAAAGCTTCTTTCCAGTTTTAATGGAAGATATTTCCTTTTCACCATTGCCTCTAAGGGCTTCCAAATATCACTTTGCCAATTCCACAAGAAGAGACTTAGCGAAAGGCTTCTTGAAGGGAAGGATGTAACTCTGTGAGATGAATTAACAGAACACAAAGCAGTTTCTCAGAAAGCTTCTTTCTAGTTTTAAATGGAAGATATTTCGTTTTTAACCATAGACCTCTATGCGCTTCCAAATATCACCTTGCCAATTCCACAAGAACAGTCTTAGCGAAAGGCTTCTTGAAGGGAAAGGTGTAACTCTGTGAGATGAATTAACGGAACACAAAGCAATTTCTCAGAAAGCTTCTTTCCAGTTTTAATGGAAGATATTTCCTTTTTCACCATTGCCCTTTACGGCCTTCCAAATATCACTTTGCCAATTCCACAAGAACAGTCTTAGAGAAAGGCTTCTTAAAGGGAAAGACGTAACTCTGTGAGATGAATTAACAGAACACAAAGCAGTTTCTCAGAAAGCTTCTTTTCAGTATTTAACCGAAGATATTTCCTTTTTCACCATTGCCCTTTATGGGCTTCCAAATATCACTTTGCCAATTCCACAAGAACAGCTTAGCGAAAGGCTTCTTGAAGGAAAGATGTAACTCTGTGAGATGAATTAACAGAACACAAAGCAGTTTCTCAGAAAGCTTCTTTCCAGTTTTAATGGAAGATATTTCCTTTTTCACCATAGCCCTCTATGGGCTTCCAAATATCACTTTGCCAATTCCACAAGAACAGCCTTAGCGAAGGCTTCTTGATGGGAAAGCTGTAACTCTGTGAGATGAATTAACAGAACACAAAGCAGTTTCTCAGAAAGCTTCTTTCCAGTATTTAACGAAGATATTTCCTTTTTCACCATAGCCCTCTAAGGGCTTCCAAATATCACTTTGCCAATTCCACAAGAACAGTCTTAGCGAAAGGCTTCTTGAGGGGAAAGCTGTAACTCTGTGAGATGAATTAACAGAACACAAAGCAGTTTCTCAGAAAGCTTCTTTCCAGTTTTAACGGAAGATATTTCCTTTTTCACCATAGCCCTCTATGGGCTTCCAAATATCACTTTGCCAATTCCACAAGAACAGCCTTAGCGAAAGGCTTCTTGAGGAAAGCTGTAACTCTGTGAGATGAATTAACAGAACACAAAGCAGTTTCTCAGAAAGCTTCTTTCCAGTATTTAACGGAAGATATTTCCTTTTTCACCATAGCCCTCTATGGGCTTCCAAATATCACTTTGCCAATTCCACAAGAACAGCCTTAGCGAAAGGCTTCTTGAGGAAAGCTGTAACTCTGTGAGATGAATTAACAGAACACAAAGCAGTTTCTCAGAAAGCTTCTTTCCAGTTTTAACGGAAGATATTTCCTTTTTCACCATTGCCCTCTATGGGCTTCCAAATATCACTTTGCCAATTCCACAAGAACAGCCTTAGCGAAAGGCTTCTTGAAGGAAAGATGTAACTCTGTGAGATGAATTAACAGAACACAAAGCAGTTTCTCAGAAAGCTTCTTTTCAGTTTCTAATGGAAGATATTTCCTTTTTCACCATAGCCCTCTATGGGCTTCCAGATATCACTTTTCCAATTCCACAAGAACAGTCTTAGAAAGGCTTCTTGAAGGAAAGCTGTAACTCTGTGAGATGAATTAACAGAACACAAAGCAGTTTCTCAGAAAGCTTCTTTCCAGTTTTAATGGAAGATATTTCCTTTTTCACCATAGCCCTCTATGGGCTTCCAAATATCGCTTTGCCAATTCCACAAGAACAGCATTAGCGAAAGGCTTCTTGAAGGAAAGATGTAACTCTGTGAGATGAATTAACAGAACACAAAGCAGTTTCTCAGAAAGCTTCTTTCCAGTTTTTAACGGAAGATATTTCCTTTTCACCATAGCCCTCTATGGGCTTCCAAATATCACTTTGCCAATTCCACAAGAACAGCCTTAGCGAAAGGCTTCTTGAAGGAAAGATGTAACTCTGTGAGATGAATTAACAGAACACAAAGCAGTTTCTCAGAAAGCTTCTTTCCAGTTTTAATGGAAGATATTTCCTTTTTCACCATAGCCCTCTATGGGCTTCCAAATATCACTTTGCCAATTCCACAAGAACAGACTTAGCGAAAGGCTTCTTGAAGGAAAGATGTAACTCTGTGAGATGAATTAACAGAACACAAAGCAGTTTCTCAGAAAGCTTCTTTCCAGTTTTAATGGAAGATATTTCCTTTTTCACCATAGCCCTCTATGGGCTTCCAAATATCACTTTGCCAATTCCACAAGAACAGACTTAGCGAAAGGCTTCTTGAAGGAAAGATGTAACTCTGTGAGATGAATTAACAGAACACAAAGCAGTTTCTCAGAAAGCTTCTTTCCAGTTTTAACGGAAGATATTTCCTTTTCACCATAGCCCTCTATGGGCTTCCAAATATCACTTTGCCAATTCCACAAGAACAGCCTTAGCGAAAGGCTTCTTGAAGGGAAAGATGTAACTCTGTGAGATGAATTAACAGAACACAAAGCAGTTTCTCAGAAAGCTTCTTTCCAGTTTTAACGGAAGATATTTCCTTTTCACCATAGCCCTCTATGGGCTTCCAAATATCACTTTGCCAATTCCACAAGAACAGCTTAGCGAAAGGCTTCTTGAAGGAAAGATGTAACTCTGTGAGATGAATTAACAGAACACAAAGCAGTTTCTCAGAAAGCTTCTTTCCAGTTTTAACGGAAGATATTTCCTTTTTCACCATAGCCCCGCTTCCAAATATCACTTTGCCAATTCCACAAGAACAGCTTAGCGAAAGGCTTCTTGAAGGGAAAGATGTAACTCTGTGAGATGAATTAACAGAACACAAAGCAGTTTCTCAGAAAGCTTCTTTCCAGTTTTAATGGAAGATATTTCCTTTTCACCATAGCCCTCTATGGGCTTCCAAATATCACTTTGCCAATTCCACAAGAACAGCCTTAGCGAAAGGCTTCTTGAAGGAAAGATGTAACTCTGTGAGATGAATTAACAGAACACAAAGCAGTTTCTCAGAAAGCTTCTTTCCAGTTTTAATGGAAGATATTTCCTTTTCACCATAGCCCTCTATGGGCTTCCAAATATCACTTTGCCAATTCCACAAGAACAGCCTTAGCGAAAGGCTTCTTGAAGGAAAGATGTAACTCTGTGAGATGAATTAACAGAACACAAAGCAGTTTCTCAGAAAGCTTCTTTCCAGTATTTAACGAAGATATTTCCTTTTTCACCATAGCCCTCTATGGGCTTCCAAATATCACTTTGCCAATTCCACAAGAACAGTCTTAGCGAAAGGCTTCTTGAAGGAAAGATGTAACTCTGTGAGATGAATTAACAGAACACAAAGCAGTTTCTCAGAAAGCTTCTTTCCAGTTTTAATGGAAGATATTTCCTTTTCACCATTGCCCTCTATGGGCTTCCAAATATCACTTTGCCAATTCCACAAGAACAGCCTTAGCGAAAGGCTTCTTGAAGGAAAGCTGTAACTCTGTGAGATGAATTAACAGAACACAAAGCAGTTTCTCAGAAAGCTTCTTTCCAGTTTTAACGGAAGATATTTCCTTTTCAACATTGCCCTCTATGGGCTTCCAAATATCACTTTGCCAATTCCACAAGAACAGCCTTAGCGAAAGGCTTCTTGAAGGGAAAGATGTAACTCTGTGAGATGAATTAACAGAACACAAAGCAGTTTCTCAGAAAGCTTCTTTCCAGTTTTAATGGAAGATATTTCCTTTTTAACCATAGCCTCTATGGGCTTCCAAATATCACTTTGCCAATTCCACAAGAACAGCCTTAGCGAAAGGCTTCTTGAAGGAAAGCTGTAACTCTGTGAGATGAATTAACAGAACACAAAGCAGTTTCTCAGAAAGCTTCTTTCCAGTTTTAATGGAAGATATTTCCTTTTCACCATAGCCCTCTATGGGCTTCCAAATATCACTTTGCCAATTCCACAAGAACAGTCTTAGCGAAAGGCTTCTTGAAGGAAAGATGTAACTCTGTGAGATGAATTAACAGAACACAAAGCAGTTTCTCAGAAAGCTTCTTTCCAGTATTTAACGGAAGATATTTCCTTTTCACCATAGCCCTCTATGGGCTTCCAAATATCACTTTGCCAATTCCACAAGAACAGTCTTAGAGAAAGGCTTCTTGAGGAAAGCTGTAACTCTGTGAGATGAATTAACAGAACACAAAGCAGTTTCTCAGAAAGCTTCTTTCCAGTTTTAACGGAAGATATTTCCTTTTTCACCATAGCCCTCTATGGGCTTCCAAATATCACTTTGCCAATTCCACAAGAACAGCCTTAGCGAAAGGCTTCTTGAAGGAAAGATGTAACTCTGTGAGATGAATTAACAGAACACAAAGCAGTTTCTCAGAAAGCTTCTTTCCAGTTTTAACGGAAGATATTTCCTTTTCACCATAGCCCTCTATGGGCTTCCAAATATCACTTTGCCAATTCCACAAGAACAGCCTTAGCGAAAGGCTTCTTGAAGGAAAGCTGTAACTCTGTGAGATGAATTAACAGAACACAAAGCAGTTTCTCAGAAAGCTTCTTTCCAGTTTTAACGGAAGATATTTCCTTTTTCACCATAGCCCTCTAGGGCTTCCAAATATCACTTTGCCAATTCCACAAGAACAGCCTTAGCGAAGGCTTCTTGAAGGAAAGATGTAACTCTGTGAGATGAATTAACAGAACACAAAGCAGTTTCTCAGAAAGCTTCTTTCCAGTTTTAATGGAAGATATTTCCTTTTTCACCATAGCCCTCTATGGGCTTCCAAATATCACTTTGCCAATTCCACAAGAACAGCCTTAGCGAAAGGCTTCTTGAGGAAAGCTGTAACTCTGTGAGATGAATTAACAGAACACAAAGCAGTTTCTCAGAAAGCTTCTTTCCAGTATTTAATGGAAGATATTTCCTTTTTCACCAGCCCTCTATGGGCTTCCAAATATCACTTTGCCAATTCCACAAGAACAGCCTTAGCGAAAGGCTTCTTGAGGAAAGCTGTAACTCTGTGAGATGAATTAACAGAACACAAAGCAGTTTCTCAGAAAGCTTCTTTCCAGTTTTAACGGAAGATATTTCCTTTTCACCATAGCCTCTATGGGCTTCCAAATATCACTTTGCCAATTCCACAAGAACAGCCTTAACGAAAGGCTTATTGAAGGAAAGATGTAACTCTGTGAGATGAATTAACAGAACACAAAGCAGTTTCTCAGAAAGCTTCTTTCCAGTTTTAATGGAAGATATTTCCTTTTTCACCATAGCCCTCTATGGGCTTCCAAATATCACTTTGCCAATTCCACAAGAACAGCCTTAGAAAGGCTTCTTGAAGGAAAGATGTAACTCTGTGAGATGAATTAACAGAACACAAAGCAGTTTCTCAGAAGCTTCTTTCCAGTATTTAACGGAAGATATTTCCTTTTCACCATAGCCCTCTGTGGGCTTCCAAATATCACTTTGCCAATTCCACAAGAACAGCTTAGCGAAAGGCTTCTTGAAGGAAAGCTGTAACTCTGTGAGATGAATTAACAGAACACAAAGCAGTTTCTCAGAAAGCTTCTTTCCAGTTTTAATGGAAGATATTTCCTTTTCACCATAGCCCTCTATGGGCTTCCAAATATCACTTTGCCAATTCCACAAGAACAGCCTTAGCGAAAGGCTTCTTGAAGGAAAGATGTAACTCTGTGAGATGAATTAACAGAACACAAAGCAGTTTCTCAGAAAGCTTCTTTCCAGTTTTAATGGAAGATATTTCCTTTTCACCATAGCCCTCTATGGGCTTCCAAATATCACTTTGCCAATTCCACAAGAACAGCCTTAGCGAAAGGCTTCTTGAAGGAAAGATGTAACTCTGTGAGATGAATTAACAGAACACAAAGCAGTTTCTCAGAAAGCTTCTTTCCAGTTTTTAAAGGAAGATATTTCCTTTTCACCATAGCCTCTATGGGCTTCCAAATATCACTTTGCCAATTCCACAAGAACAGCCTTAGCGAAAGGCTTCTTGAAGGAAAGATGTAACTCTGTGAGATGAATTAACAGAACACAAAGCAGTTTCTCAGAAAGCTTCTTTCAGTTTTAACGGAAGATATTTCCTTTTCACCATAGCCCTCTATGGGCTTCCAAATATCACTTTGCCAATTCCACAAGAACAGTCTTAGCGAAAGGCTTTTGAAGGAAAGATGTAACTCTGTGAGATGAATTAACAGAACACAAAGCAGTTTCTCAGAAAGCTTCTTTCCAGTTTTAATGGAAGATATTTCCTTTTCACCATAGCCCTCTATGGGCTTCCAAATATCACTTTGCCAATTCCACAAGAACAGTCTTAGCGAAGGCTTCTTGAAGGAAAGATGTAACTCTGTGAGATGAATTAACAGAACACAAAGCAGTTTCTCAGAAAGCTTCTTTCCAGTTTTAATGGAAGATATTTCCTTTTTCACCATAGCCCTCTATGGGCTTCCAAATATCACTTTGCCAATTCCACAAGAACAGCCTTAGCGAAAGGCTTCTTGAAGGAAAGCTGTAACTCTGTGAGATGAATTAACAGAACACAAAGCAGTTTCTCAGAAAGCTTCTTTCCAGTTTTAACGGAAGATATTTCCTTTTTCACCATAGCCCTCTATGGGCTTCCAAATATCACTTTGCCAATTCCTCAAGAACAGCCTTAGCGAAAGGCTTCTTGAAGGAAAGATGTAACTCTGTGAGATGAATTAACAGAACACAAAGCAGTTTCTCAGAAAGCTTCTTTCCAGTTTTAAACGGAAGATATTTCCTTTTTCACCATAGCCCTCTATGGGCTTCCAAATATCACTTTGCCAATTCCACAAGAACAGTCTTAGCGAAAGGCTTCTTGAAGGAAAGCTGTAACTCTGTGAGATGAATTAACAGAACACAAAGCAGTTTCTCAGAAAGCTTCTTTCCAGTTTTTAACGGAAGATATTTCCTTTTTCACCATAGCCCTCTATGGGCTTCCAAATATCACTTTGCCAATTCCACAAGAACAGCCTTAGCGAAAGGCTTCTTGAAGGGAAAGATGTAACTCTGTGAGATGAATTAACAGAACACAAAGCAGTTTCTCAGAAAGCTTCTTTCCAGTTTTAATGGAAGATATTTCCTTTTCACCATAGCCCTCTATGGGCTTCCAAATACACTTTGCCAATTCCACAAGAACAGACTTAGCGAAAGGCTTCTTGAAGGGAAAGATGTAACTCTGTGAGATGAATTAACAGAACACAAAGCAGTTTCTCAGAATGCTTCTTTCCAGTTTTAAGGAAGATATTTCCTTTTCACCATAGCCC
This sequence comes from Erythrocebus patas, assembly GCA_023783455.1. Lineage (NCBI taxonomy): Eukaryota > Metazoa > Chordata > Mammalia > Primates > Cercopithecidae > Erythrocebus > Erythrocebus patas. The sequence continues at coordinate 33,365 of JAKFHT010004616.1, forward strand.
TCTATGGGCTTCCAAATATCACTTTGCCAATTCCACAAGAACAGCCTTAGCGAAAGGCTTCTTGAAGGAAAGATGTAACTCTGTGAGATGAATTAACAGAACACAAAGCAGTTTCTCAGAAAGCTTCTTTCCAGTTTTTAACGGAAGATATTTCCTTTTTCACCATTAGCCCTCTATGGGCTTCCAAATATCACTTTGCCAATTCCACAAGAACAGCCTTAGCGAAGCTTCTTGAAGGAAAGATGTAACTCTGTGAGATGAATTAACAGAACACAAAGCAGTTTCTCAGAAAGCTTCTTTCCAGTTTTAATGGAAGATATTTCCTTTTCACCATAGCCCTCTATGGGCTTCCAAATATCACTTTGCCAATTCCACAAGAACAGTCTTAGCGAAAGGCTTCTTGAAGGAAAGATGTAACTCTGTGAGATGAATTAACAGAACACAAAGCAGTTTCTCAGAAAGCTTCTTTCCAGTTTTTAACGGAAGATATTTCCTTTTTCACCATTGCCCTCTATGGGCTTCCAAATATCACTTTGCCAATTCCACAAGAACAGCCTTAGCGAAAGGCTTCTTGAAGGAAAAGCTGTAACTCTGTGAGATGAATTAACAGAACACAAAGCAGTTTCTCAGAAAGCTTCTTTCCAGTATTTAACGGAAGATATTTCCTTTTTCACCATAGCCCTCTATGGGCTTCCAAATATCACTTTGCCAGTTCCACAAGAACAGCATTAGCGAAAGGCTTCTTGAAGGGAAAGATGTAACTCTGTGAGATGAATTAACAGAACACAAAGCAGTTTCTCAGAAAGCTTCTTTCCAGTTTTTAATGGAAGATATTTCCTTTTTCACCATAGCCCTCTATGGGCTTCCAAATATCACTTTGCCAATTCCACAAGAACAGCCTTAGCGAAAGGCTTCTTGAAGGAAAGATGTAACTCTGTGAGATGAATTAACAGAACACAAAGCAGTTTCTCAGAAAGCTTCTTTCCAGTTTTTAACGGAAGATATTTCCTTTTTCACCATAGCCTCTCTAAGGGCTTCCAAATATCACTTTGCCAATTCCACAAGAACAGCCTTAGCGAAAGGCTTCTTGAAGGAAAGCTGTAACTCTGTGAGATGAATTAACAGAACACAAAGCAGTTTCTCAGAAAGCTTCTTTCCAGTTTTAATGAAGATATTTCCTTTTTCACCATAGCCTCTATGGGCTTCCAAATATCACTTTGCCAATTCCACAAGAACAGCCTTAGCGAAAGGCTTCTTGAAGGAAAGATGTAACTCTGTGAGATGAATTAACAGAACACAAAGCAGTTTCTCAGAAAGCTTCTTTCCAGTATTTAACGAAGATATTTCCTTTTTCACCATAACCCTCTATGGGCTTCCAAATATCACTTTGCCAATTCCACAAGAACAGCCTTAGCGAAGGCTTCTTGAAGGAAAGATGTAACTCTGTGAGATGAATTAACAGAACACAAAGCAGTTTCTCAGAAAGCTTCTTTCCAGTTTTTAACGGAAGATATTTCCTTTTCACCATAGCCCTCTATGGGCTTCAAATATCACTTTGCCAATTCCACAAGAACAGCCTTAGCGAAAGGCTTCTTGAAGGAAAGATGTAACTCTGTGAGATGAATTAACAGAACACAAAGCAGTTTCTCAGAAAGCTTCTTTCCAGTTTTAATGGAAGATATTTCCTTTTCACCATAGCCCTCTATGGGCTTCCAAATATCACTTTGCCAATTCCACAAGAACAGTCTTAGCGAAAGGCTTCTTGAAGGAAAGATGTAACTCTGTGAGATGAATTAACAGAACACAAAGCAGTTTCTCAGAAAGCTTCTTTCCAGTATTTAATGGAAGATATTTCCTTTTCACCATTGCCCTCTATGGGCTTCCAAATATCACTTTGCCAATTCCACAAGAACAGCATTAGCGAAAGGCTTCTTGAAGGAAAGATGTAACTCTGTGAGATGAATTAACAGAACACAAAGCAGTTTCTCAGAAAGCTTCTTTCCAGTTTTAACGGAAGATATTTCCTTTTCACCATAGCCCTCTATGGGCTTCCAAATATCACTTTGCCAATTCCACAAGAACAGCCTTAGCGAAAGGCTTCTTGAAGGGAAAGATGTAACTCTGTGAGATGAATTAACAGAACACAAAGCAGTTTCTCAGAAAGCTTCTTTCCAGTTTTTAAGGGAAGATATTTCCTTTTTCACCATAGCCTCTATGGGCTTCCAAATATCACTTTGCCAATTCCACAAGAACAGACTTAGCGACAGGCTTCTTGAAGGGAAAGATGTAACTCTGTGAGATGAATTAACAGAACACAAAGCGGTTTCTCAGAAAGCTTCTTTCCAGTTTTAACGGAAGATATTTCCTTTTCACCATAGCCCTCTATGGGCTTCCAAATATCACTTTGCCAATTCCACAAGAACAGCCTTAGCGAAAGGCTTTTGAAGGAAAGATGTAACTCTGTGAGATGAATTAACAGAACACAAAGCAGTTTCTCAGAAAGCTTCTTTCAGTTTTTAATGGAAGATATTTCCTTTTTCACCATAGCCCTCTATGGGCTTCCAAATATCACTTTGCCAATTCCACAAGAACAGCATTAGCGAAAAGGCTTGAAGGAAAGGTAACTCTGTGAGATGAATTAACAGAACACAAAGCAGTTTCTCAGAAAGCTTCTTTCCAGTTTTAACGGAAGATATTTCCTTTTTCACCATAGCCCTCTATGGGCTTCCAAATATCACTTTGCCAATTCCACAAGAACAGTCTTAGCGAAAAGGCTTCTTGAAGGAAAGATGTAACTCTGAGATGAATTAACAGAACACAAAGCAGTTTCTCAGAAAGCTTCTTTCCAGTATTTAACGGAAGATATTTCCTTTTTCACCATAGCCCTCTATGGGCTTCCAAATATCACTTTGCCAATTCCACAAGAACAGCCTTAGCGAAAGGCTTCTTGAAGGAAAGCTGTAACTCTGTGAGATGAATTAACAGAACACAAAGCAGTTTCTCAGAAAGCTTCTTTCCAGTATTTAACGGAAGATATTTCCTTTTCACCATAGCCCTCTATGGGCTTCCAAATATCACTTTGCCAATTCCACAAGAACAGCCTTAGCGAGGCTTCTTGAAGGAAAGATGTAACTCTGTGAGATGAATTAACAGAACACAAAGCAGTTTCTCAGAAAGCTTCTTTCCAGTTTTAATGGAAGATATTTCCTTTTCACCATGCCCTCTATGGGCTTCCAAATATCACTTTGCCAATTCCACAAGAACAGCATTAGCGAAAGGCTTGAAGGAAAGCTGTAACTCTGAGATGAATTAACAGAACACAAAGCAGTTTCTCAGAAAGCTTCTTTCCAGTTTTAACGGAAGATATTTCCTTTTCACCATAGACCTCTATGGGCTTCCAAATATCACTTTGCCAATTCCACAAGAACAGCCTTAGCGAAAGGCTTCTTGAAGGGAAAGATGTAACTCTGTGAGATGAATTAACAGAACACAAAGCAGTTTCTCAGAAAGCTTCTTTCCAGTTTTAACGGAAGATATTTCCTTTTCACCATAGCCCTCTATGGGCTTCCAAATATCACTTTGCCAATTCCACAAGAACAGCCTTAGCGAAAGGCTTCTTGAAGGAAAGATGTAACTCTGTGAGATGAATTAACAGAACACAAAGCAGTTTCTCAGAAAGCTTCTTTCCAGTATTTAACGGAAGATATTTCCTTTTCACCATAGCCCTCTATGGGCTTCCAAATATCACTTTGCCAATTCCACAAGAACAGCCTTAGCGAAAGGCTTCTTGAAGGGAAAGATGTAACTCTGTGAGATGAATTAACAGAACACAAAGCAGTTTCTCAGAAAGCTTCTTTCCAGTATTTAATGGAAGATATTTCCTTTTTCACCATAGCCCTCTATGGGCTTCCAAATATCACTTTGCCAATTCCACAAGAACAGCCTTAGCGAAAGGCTTCTTGAAGGGAAAGATGTAACTCTGTGAGATGAATTAACAGAACACAAAGCAGTTTCTCAGAAAGCTTCTTTCCAGTTTTAACGGAAGATATTTCCTTTTCACCATAGCCTCTATGGGCTTCCAAATATCACTTTGCCAATTCCACAAGAACAGCCTTAGCGAAAGGCTTCTTGAAGGAAAGATGTAACTCTGTGAGATGAATTAACAGAACACAAAGCAGTTTCTCAGAAAGCTTCTTTCCAGTTTTTAACGGAAGATATTTCCTTTTTCACCATAGCCCTCTATGGGCTTCCAAATATCACTTTGCCAATTCCACAAGAACAGCCTTAGCGAAAGGCTTCTTGAAGGGAAAGATGTAACTCTGTGAGATGAATTAACAGAACACAAAGCAGTTTCTCAGAAAGCTTCTTTCCAGTTTTTAACGGAAGATATTTCCTTTTCACCATAGCCCTCTATGGGCTTCCAAATATCACTTTGCCAATTCCACAAGAACAGTCTTAGCGAAAGGCTTCTTGAAGGAAGATGTAACTCTGTGAGATGAATTAACAGAACACAAAGCAGTTTCTCAGAAAGCTTCTTTCAAGTTTTTAAATGGAAGATATTTCCTTTTCACCATAGCCCTCTATGGGCTTCCAAATATCACTTTGCCAATTCCACAAGAACAGACTTAGCGAAAAGGCTTCTTGAGGAAAGCTGTAACTCTGTGAGATGAATTAACAGAACACAAAGCAGTTTCTCAAGCTTCTTTCAGTATTTAACGGAAGATATTTCCTTTTTCACCATAGCCCTCTATGGGCTTCCAAATATCACTTTGCCAATTCCACAAGAACAGCATTAGCGAAAGGCTTCTTGAGGAAAGCTGTAACTCTGTGAGATGAATTAACAGAACACAAAGCAGTTTCTCAGAAAGCTTCTTTCCAGTTTTAACGGAAGATATTTCCTTTTCACCATTGCCCTCTATGGGCTTCCAAATATCACTTTGCCAATTCCACAAGAACAGTCTTAGCGAAAGGCTTCTTGAAGGAAAGATGTAACTCTGTGAGATGAATTAACAGAACACAAAGCAGTTTCTCAGAAAGCTTCTTTCCAGTTTTAACGGAAGATATTTCCTTTTCACCATAGCCCTCTATGGGCTTCCAAATATCACTTTGCCAATTCCACAAGAACAGCCTTAGCGAAGGCTTCTTGAAGGAAAGATGTAACTCTGTGAGATGAATTAACAGAACACAAAGCAGTTTCTCAGAAAGCTTCTTTCCAGTTTTTAATGGAAGATATTTCCTTTTTCACCATAGCCCTCTATGGGCTTCCAAATATCACTTTGCCAATTCCACAAGAACAGCATTAGCGAAAGGCTTCTTGAAGGGAAAGATGTAACTCTGTGAGATGAATTAACAGAACACAAAGCAGTTTCTCAGAAAGCTTCTTTCCAGTTTTTAACGGAAGATATTTCCTTTTTCACCATAGCCCTCTATGGGCTTCCAAATATCACTTTGCCAATTCCACAAGAACAGCCTTAGCGAAAGGCTTCTCGAAGGAAAGCATGTAACTCTGTGAGATGAATTAACAGAACACAAAGCAGTTTCTCAGAAAGCTTCTTTCCAGTTTTAATGGAAGATATTTCCTTTTCACCATAGCCCTCTATGGGCTTCCAAATATCACTTTGCCAATTCCACAAGAACAGTCTTAGCGAAAGGCTTCTTGAAGGGAAAGATGTAACTCTGTGAGATGAATTAACAGAACACAAAGCAGTTTCTCAGAAAGCTTCTTTCCAGTTTTAAGAAGATATTTCCTTTTCACCATAGCCCTCTATGGGCTTCCAAATATCACTTTGCCAATTCCACAAGAACAGCCTTAGCGAAGGCTTCTTGAAGGAAAGATGTAACTCTGTGAGATGAATTAACAGAACACAAAGCAGTTTCTCAGAAAGCTTCTTTCCAGTTTTAATGGAAGATATTTCCTTTTCACCATAGCCCTCTAGGGCTTCCAAATATCACTTTGCCAATTCCACAAGAACAGCCTTAGCGAAAGGCTTCTTGAAGGGAAAGATGTAACTCTGTGAGATGAATTAACAGAACACAAAGCAGTTTCTCAGAAAGCTTCTTTCCAGTATTTAACGAAGATATTTCCTTTTTCACCATAGCCCTCTATGGGCTTCCAAATATCACTTTGCCAATTCCACAAGAACAGTCTTAGAGAAAGGCTTCTTGAAGGGAAAGATGTAACTCTGTGAGATGAATTAACAGAACACAAAGCAGTTTCTCAAGCTTCTTTCCAGTATTTAACGGAAGATATTTCCTTTTCACCATAGCCCTCTATGGGCTTCCAAATATCACTTTGCCAATTCCACAAGAACAGCCTTAGCGAAAGGCTTCTTGAAGGGAAAGATGTAACTCTGTGAGATGAATTAACAGAACACAAAGCAGTTTCTCAGAAAGCTTCTTTCCAGTTTTAACGGAAGATATTTCCTTTTTCACCATAGCCCTCTATGGGCTTCCAAATATCACTTTGCCAATTCCACAAGAACAGCCTTAGCGAAAGGCTTCTTGAAGGGAAAGATGTAACTCTGTGAGATGAATTAACAGAACACAAAGCAGTTTCTCAGAAAGCTTCTTTCCAGTTTTAACGGAAGATATTTCCTTTTTCACCATAGCCCTCTATGGGCTTCCAAATATCACTTTGCCAATTCCACAAGAACAGTCTTAGCGAAAGGCTTCTTGAAGGGAAAGATGTAACTCTGTGAGATGAATTAACAGAACACAAAGCAGTTTCTCAGAAAGCTTCTTTCCAGTTTTTAACGGAAGATATTTCCTTTTTCACCATAGCCCTCTATGGGCTTCCAAATATCACTTTGCCAATTCCACAAGAACAGCCTTAGCGAAAGGCTTCTTGAAGGAAAGATGTAACTCTGTGAGATGAATTAAGAGAACACAAAGCAGTTTCTCAGAAAGCTTCTTTCCAGTTTTAAATGGGAGATATTTCCTTTTTCACCATAGCCCTCTATTGGCTTCCAAATATCACTTTGCCAATTCCACAAGAACAGCCTTAGCGAAAGGCTTCTTGAAAGGAAAGATGTAACTCTGTGAGATGAATTAACAGAACACAAAGCAGTTTCTCAGAAAGCTTCTTTCCAGTTTTAATGGAAGATATTTCCTTTTCACCATAGCCCTCTATGGGCTTCCAAATATCACTTTGCCAATTCCACAAGAACAGTCTTAGCGAAAGGCTTCTTGAAGGAAAGATGTAACTCTGTGAGATGAATTAACAGAACACAAAGCAGTTTCTCAGAAAGCTTCTTTTCAGTATTTAACCGAAGATATTTCCTTTTCACCATTGCCCTCTATGGGCTTCCAAATATCACTTTGCCAATTCCACAAGAACAGACTTAGCGAAAGGCTTCTTGAAGGAAAGATGTAACTCTGTGAGATGAATTAACAGAACACAAAGCAGTTTCTCAGAAAGCTTCTTTCCAGTTTTTAATGGAAGATATTTCCTTTTCACCATAGCCCTCTATGGGCTTCCAAATATCACTTTGCCAATTCCACAAGAACAGACTTAGCGAAAGGCTTCTTGAAGGAAAGATGTAACTCTGTGAGATGAATTAACAGAACACAAAGCAGTTTCTCAGAAAGCTTCTTTCCAGTTTTTAACGGAAGATATTTCCTTTTCACCATAGCCCTCTATGGGCTTCCAAATATCACTTTGCCAATTCCACAAGAACAGTCTTAGAGAAAGGCTTCTTGAAGGGAAAGCTGTAACTCTGTGAGATGAATTAACAGAACACAAAGCAGTTTCTCAGAAAGCTTCTTTCCAGTTTTAACGGAAGATATTTCCTTTTCACCATAGCCCTCTATGGGCTTCCAAATATCACTTTGCCAATTCCACAAGAACAGCTTAGCGAAAGGCTTCTTGAAGGAAAGATGTAACTCTGTGAGATGAATTAACAGAACACAAAGCAGTTTCTCAGAAAGCTTCTTTCCAGTTTTTAACGGAAGATATTTCCTTTTCACCATAGCCCTCTATGGGCTTCCAAATATCACTTTGCCAATTCCACAAGAACAGCTTAGCGAAAGGCTTCTTGAAGGAAAGATGTAACTCTGTGAGATGAATTAACAGAACACAAAGCAGTTTCTCAGAAAGCTTCTTTCCAGTTTTAACGGAAGATATTTCCTTTTCACCATTGCCCTCTATGGGCTTCCAAATATCACTTTGCCAATTCCACAAGAACAGACTTAGCGACAGGCTTCTTGAAGGGAAAGATGTAACTCTGTGAGATGAATTAACAGAACACAAAGCAGTTTCTCAGAAAGCTTCTTTCCAGTTTTAATGGAAGATATTTCCTTTTTCACCATAGCCCTCTATGGGCTTCCAAATATCACTTTGCCAATTCCACAAGAACAGACTTAGCGAAAGGCTTCTTGAAGGGAAAGATGTAACTCTGTGAGATGAATTAACAGAACACAAAGCAGTTTCTCAGAAAGCTTCTTTCCAGTTTTAATGGAAGATATTTCCTTTTCACCATAGCCCTCTATGGGCTTCCAAATATCACTTTGCCAATTCCACAAGAACAGCCTTAGCGAAGGCTTCTTGAAGGGAAAGATGTAACTCTGTGAGATGAATTAACAGAACACAAAGCAGTTTCTCAGAAAGCTTCTTTCCAGTTTTTAAGGAAGATATTTCCTTTTTCACCATAGCCCTCTATGGGCTTCCAAATATCACTTTGCCAATTCCACAAGAACAGCATTAGCGAAAGGCTTCTTGAAGGAAAGATGTAACTCTGTGAGATGAATTAACAGAACACAAAGCAGTTTCTCAGAAAGCTTCTTTCCAGTTTTAATGGAAGATATTTCCTTTTTCACCATAGCCCTGGGCTTCCAAATATCACTTTGCCAATTCCACAAGAACAGCCTTAGCGAAAGGCTTCTTGAAGGAAAGATGTAACTCTGTGAGATGAATTAACAGAACACAAAGCAGTTTCTCAGAAAGCTTCTTTCCAGTTTTAATGGAAGATATTTCCTTTTTCACCATAGCCCTCTATGGGCTTCCAAATATCACTTTGCCAATTCCACAAGAACAGACTTAGCGAAAGGCTTCTTGAAGGGAAAGATGTAACTCTGTGAGATGAATTAACAGAACACAAAGCAGTTTCTCAAGCTTCTTTCCAGTTTTAATGGAAGATATTTCCTTTTTCACCATAGCCCTCTATGGGCTTCCAAATATCACTTTGCCAATTCCACAAGAACAGCCTTAGCGAAAGGCTTCTTGAAGGGAAAGCTCTAACTCTGTGAGATGAATTAACAGAACACAAAGCAGTTTCTCAGAAAGCTTCTTTCCAGTATTTAACGGAAGATATTTCCTTTTTCACCATAGCCCTCTATGGGCTTCCAAATATCACTTTGCCAATTCCACAAGAACAGTCTTAGCGAAAGGCTTATTGAAGGGAAAGATGTAATTCTGTGAGATGAATTATCAGAACACAAAGCAGTTTCTCAGAAAGCTTCTTTCCAGTTTTTAACGGAAGATATTTCCTTTTCACCATAGCCCTCTATGGGCTTCCAAATATCACTTTGCCAATTCCACAAGAACAGACTTAGCGAAAGGCTTCTTGAAGGAAAGATGTAACTCTGTGAGATGAATTAACAGAACACAAAGCAGTTTCTCAGAAAGCTTCTTTCAGTTTTTAACGGAAGATATTTCCTTTTCACCATAGCCCTCTATGGGCTTCCAAATATCACTTTGCCAATTCCACAAGAACAGCCTTAGCGAAAGGCTTCTTGAAGGAAAGATGTAACTCTGTGAGATGAATTAACAGAACACAAAGCAGTTTCTCAGAAAGCTTCTTTCCAGTTTTAACGGAAGATATTTCCTTTTCACCATAGCCCTCTATGGGCTTCCAAATATCACTTTGCCAATTCCACAAGAACAGCCTTAGCGAAAGGCTTCTTGAAGGAAAGATGTAACTCTGTGAGATGAATTAACAGAACACAAAGCAGTTTCTCAGAAAGCTTCTTTCCAGTATTTAACGGAAGATATTTCCTTTTTCACCATTGCCCTCTATGGGCTTCCAAATATCACTTTGCCAATTCCACAAGAACAGCATTAGCGAAAGGCTTCTTGAAGGGAAAGATGTAACTCTGTGAGATGAATTAACAGAACACAAAGCAGTTTCTCAGAAAGCTTCTTTCAGTTTTTAACGGAAGATATTTCCTTTTTCACCATAGCCCTCTATGGGCTTCCAAATATCACTTTGCCAATTCCACAAGAACAGCCTTAGCGAAAGGCTTCTTGAAGGGAAAGATGTAACTCTGTGAGATGAATTAACAGAACACAAAGCAGTTTCTCAGAAAGCTTCTTTCCAGTTTTAACGGAAGATATTTCCTTTTTCACCATAGCCCTCTATGGGCTTCCAAATATCACTTTGCCAATTCCACAAGAACAGACTTAGCGACAGGCTTGTTGAAGGGAAAGATGTAACTCTGTGAGATGAATTAACAGAACACAAAGCAGTTTCTCAGAAAGCTTCTTTCCAGTTTTTAATGAAGATATTTCCTTTTCACCATAGCCCTCTATGGGCTTCCAAATATCACTTTGCCAATTCCACAAGAACAGCCTTAGCGAAAGGCTTCTTGAAAGGAAAGATGTAACTCTGTGAGATGAATTAACAGAACACAAAGCAGTTTCTCAGAAAGCTTCTTTCAGTTTTTAACGGAAGATATTTCCTTTTCACCATAGCCCTATGGGCTTCCAAATATCACTTTGCCAATTCCACAAGAACAGCATTAGCGAAAGGCTTCTTGAAGGAAAGCTGTAACTCTGTGAGATGAATTAACAGAACACAAAGCAGTTTCTCAGAAAGCTTCTTTCCAGTATTTAACGGAAGATATTTCCTTTTCACCATAGCCCTCTATGGGCTTCCAAATATCACTTTGCCAATTCCACAAGAACAGTCTTAGCGAAAGGCTTTGAGGGAAAGCTGTAACTCTGTGAGATGAATTAACAGAACACAAAGCAGTTTCTCAGAAAGCTTCTTTCCAGTATTTAACGGAAGATATTTCCTTTTTCACCATAGCCCTCTATGGGCTTCCAAATATCACTTTGCCAATTCCACAAGAACAGCTTAGCGAAGGCTTTGAAGGGAAAGATGTAACTCTGTGAGATGAATTAACAGAACACAAAGCAGTTTCTCAGAAAACTTCTTTCCAGTTTTAACGGAAGATATTTCCTTTTCACCATAGCCCTCTATGGGCTTCCAAATATCACTTTGCCAATTCCACAAGAACAGACTTAGCGACAGGCTTCTTGAAGGGAAAGATAACTCTGTGAGATGAATTAACAGAACACAAAGCAGTTTCTCAGAAAGCTTCTTTCCAGTTTTTAATGGAAGATATTTCCTTTTCACCATAGCCCTCTATGGGCTTCCAAATATCACTTTGCCAATTCCACAAGAACAGCCTTAGCGAAAGGTTTTGAAGGGAAAGCTGTAACTCTGTGAGATGAATTAACAGAACACAAAGCAGTTTCTCAAAGCTTCTTTCCAGTTTTAACGGAAGATATTTCCTTTTCACCATAGCCCTCTATGGGCTTCCAAATATCACTTTGCCAATTCCACAAGAACAGACTTAGCGACAGGCTTCTTGAAGGGAAAGATGTAACTCTGTGAGATGAATTAACAGAACACAAAGCAGTTTCTCAGAAAGCTTCTTTCCAGTTTTAATGGAAGATATTTCCTTTTCACCATAGCCCTCTATGGGCTTCCAAATATCACTTTGCCAATTCCACAAGAACAGACTTAGCGAAAGGCTTCTTGAAGGAAAGATGTAACTCTGTGAGATGAATTAACAGAACACAAAGCAGTTTCTCAGAAAGCTTCTTTCCAGTATTTAACGGAAGATATTTCCTTTTCACCATAGCCCTCTATGGGCTTCCAAATATCACTTTGCCAATTCCACAAGAACAGCCTTAGCGAAAGGCTTCTTGAAGGAAAGCTGTAACTCTGTGAGATGAATTAACAGAACACAAAGCAGTTTCTCAGAAAGCTTCTTTCCAGTATTTAACGGAAGATATTTCCTTTTTCACCATAGCCCTCTATGGGCTTCCAAATATCACTTTGCCAATTCCACAAGAACAGCTTAGCGAAAGGCTTCTTGAAGGGAAAGATGTAACTCTGTGAGATGAATTAACAGAACACAAAGCAGTTTCTCAGAAAGCTTCTTTCCAGTTTTTTAACGGAAGATATTTCCTTTTCACCAGCCCTCTATGGGCTTCCAAATATCACTTTGCCAATTCCACAAGAACAGCCTTAGCGAAGGCTTCTTGAAGGGAAAGATGTAACTCTGTGAGATGAATTAACAGAACACAAAGCAGTTTCTCCGCAAGCTTCTTTCCAGTTTTTAATGGAAGATATTTCCTTTTTCACCATAGCCCTCTATGGGCTTCCAAATATCACTTTGCCAATTCCACAAGAACAGCTTAGCGAAAGGCTTCTTGAAGGGAAAGATGTAACTCTGTGAGATGAATTAACAGAACACAAAGCAGTTTCTCAGAAAGCTTCTTTCCAGTTTTTAACGGAAGATATTTCCTTTTTCACCATAGCCCTCTATGGGCTTCCAAATATCACTTTGCCAATTCCACAAGAACAGCCTTAGCGAAAGGCTTCTTGAAGGAAAGATGTAACTCTGTGAGATGAATTAACAGAACACAAAGCAGTTTCTCAGAAAGCTTCTTTCCAGTTTTAATGGAAGATATTTCCTTTTTCACCATAGCCCTCTATGGGCTTCCAAATATCACTTTGCCAATTCCACAAGAACAGCCTTAGCGAAAAGGCTTCTTGAAGGAAAGATGTAACTCTGTGAGATGAATTAACAGAACACAAAGCAGTTTCTCAGAAAGCTTCTTTCCAGTTTTAAATGGAAGATATTTCCTTTTTCACCATAGCCCTCTATGGGCTTCCAAATATCACTTTGCCAATTCCACAAGAACAGCCTTAGCGAAAGGCTTCTTGAAGGGAAAGCTGTAACTCTGTGAGATGAATTAACAGAACACAAAGCAGTTTCTCAGAAAGCTTCTTTCCAGTTTTAACGGAAGATATTTCCTTTTCACCATAGCCCTCTATGGGCTTCCAAATATCACTTTGCCAATTCCACAAGAACAGTCTTAGCGAAAGGCTTCTTGAAGGAAAGCTGTAACTCTGTGAGATGAATTAACAGAACACAAAGCAGTTTCTCAGAAGCTTCTTTCCAGTTTTTAATGGAAGATATTTCCTTTTTCACCATCGCCCTCTAGGGGCTTCCATATATCACTTTGCCAATTCCACAAGAACAGTCTTAGAGAAAGACTTCTTGAAGGGAAAGCTGTAACACTTTGAGATGAATTAACAGAACACAAAGCAGTTTCTCAGATAGCTTCTTTCCAGTATTTAACGGAAGATATTTCCTTTTTCACCATTGCCTCTAAGGGCTTCCAAATATCACTTTGCCAATTCCACAAGAACAGACTTAGCGACAGGCTTCTTGAAGGGAAAGATGTAACTCTGTGGGATGAATTAACAGAACACAAAGCAGTTTCTCAGAAAGCTTCTTTCCAATTTTTATTGGAAGATATTTCCTTTTTCACCATAGCCCTCTATGGGCTTCCAAATATCACTTTGCCAGTTCCACAAGAAAAGCTTTAGAGAAAGGCTTCTTGAAGGGAAAGATGTAACTCTGTGAGATGAATTAACAGAACAGAAAGTAGTTTCTCAGAAAGCTTCTTTCCAGTTTTTAACGGAAGATATTTCCTTTTTCACCATTGCCCTCTACGGGCTTCCAAATAACACTTTGCCAATTCCAGAAGAACAGCCTTAGCGAAAGGCTTTTGAGGGAAAGCTGTAACTCTGATGAATTAACAGAACACAAAGCAGTTTCTCAGAAGCTTCTTTCCAGTATTTAACGGAAGATATTTCCTTTTTCACCATAGCCCTCTATGGGCTTCCAAATATCACTTTGCCAATTCCACAAGAACAGCATTAGCGAAAGGCTTCTTGAAGGAAAGATGTAACTCTGTGAGATGAATTAACAGAACACAAAGCAGTTTCTCAGAAAGCTTCTTTCCAGTTTTTAACGGAAGATATTTCCTTTTCACCATAGCCCTCTATGGGCTTCCAAATATCACTTTGCCAATTCCACAAGAACAGCTTAGCGAAAGGCTTTTAGGAAAGATGTAACACTGTGAGATGAATTAAGAGAACACAAAGCAGTTTCTCAGAAAGCTTCTTTCCAGTATTTAAGGAAGATATTTCCTTTTTCACCATAGCCCTCTATGGGCTTCCAAATATCACTTTGCCTATTCCACAAGAACAGCCTTAGCGAAAGGCTTCTTGAAGGGAAAGCTGTAACTCTGTGAGATGAATTAACAGAACACAAAGCAGTTTCTCAGAAAGCTTCTTTCCAGTTTTAACGGAAGATATTTCCTTTTCACCATAGCCCTCTATGGGCTTCCAAATATCACTTTGCCAATTCCACAAGAACAGCCTTAGCGAAAGGCTTCTTGAAGGGAAAGATGTAACTCTGTTAGATGAATTAACAGAACACAAAGCAGTTTCTCAGAAAGCTTCTTTCCAGTTTTAATGGAAGATATTTCCTTTTCACCATAGCCCTCTATGGGCTTCCAAATATCACTTTGCCAATTCCACAAGAACAGCCTTAGCCAAAGGCTTCTTGAAGGAAAGATGTAACTCTGTGAGATGAATTAACAGAACACAAAGCAGTTTCTCAGAAAGCTTCTTTCCAGTATTTAACGGAAGATATTTCCTTTTCACCATGCCCTCTATAGGCTTCCAAATATCACTTTGCCAATTCCACAAGAACAGTCTTAGAGAAAGGCTTCTTGAGGAAAGCTGTAACTCTGTGAGATGAATTAACAGAACACAAAGCAGTTTCTCAGAAAGCTTCTTTCCAGTTTTTAATAGAAGATATTTCCTTTTCACCATAGCCCTCTATGGGCTTCCAAATATCACTTTGCCAATTCCACAAGAACAGCATTAGCGAAAGGCTTCTTGAAGGGAAAGATGTAACTCTGTGAGATGAATTAACAGAACACAAAGCAGTTTCTCAGAAAGCTTCTTTCCAGTTTTAACGGAAGATATTTCCTTTTTCACCATAGCCCTCTATGGGCTTCCAAATATCACTTTGCCAATTCCACAAGAACAGCCTTAGCGAAAGGCTTCTTGAAGGAAAGATGTAACTCTGTGAGATGAATTAACAGAACACAAAGCAGTTTCTCAGAAAGCTTCTTTCCAGTTTTAATGGAAGATATTTCCTTTTCACCATAGCCTCTATGGGCTTCCAAATATCACTTTGCCAATTCCACAAGAACAGCCTTAGCCAAAGGCTTCTTGAAGGAAAGATGTAACTCTGTGAGATGAATTAACAGAACACAAAGCAGTTTCTCAGAAAGCTTCTTTCCAGTTTTTAACGGAAGATATTTCCTTTTTCACCATTGCCTCTATGGGCTTCCAAATATCACTTTGCCAATTCCACAAGAACAGCCTTAGCGAATTGAAGGAAAGATGTAACTCTGTGAGATGAATTAACAGAACACAAAGCAGTTTCTCAGAAAGCTTCTTTCCAGTTTTAATGGAAGATATTTCCTTTTTCACCATAGCCCTCTATGGGCTTCCAAATATCACTTTGCCAATTCCACAAGAACAGCCTTAGCGAAAGGCTTCTTGAAGGGAAAGATGTAACTCTGTGAGATGAATTAACAGAACACAAAGCAGTTTCTCAGAAAGCTTCTTTCAGTTTTAACGGAAGATATTTCCTTTTTCACCATTGCCCTCTATGGGCTTCCAAATATCACTTTGCCAATTCCACAAGAACAGTCTTAGCGAAAGGCTTCTTGAAGGAAAGATGTAACTCTGTGAGATGAATTAACAGAACACAAAGCAGTTTCTCAGAAAGCTTCTTTCCAGTTTTTAACGGAAGATATTTCCTTTTTCACCATAGCCCTCTATGGGCTTCCAAATATCACTTTGCCAATTCCACAAGAACAGTCTTAGCGAAGGCTTCTTGAAGGAAAGATGTAACTCTGTGAGATGAATTAACAGAACACAAAGCAGTTTCTCAGAAAGCTTCTTTCCAGTTTTAACGGAAGATATTTCCTTTTTCACCATAGCCCTCTATGGGCTTCCAAATATCACTTTGCCAATTCCACAAGAACAGCCTTAGCGAAAGGCTTCTTGAAGGAAAGATGTAACTCTGTGAGATGAATTAACAGAACACAAAGCAGTTTCTCAGAAAGCTTCTTTCCAGTTTTTAACGGAAGATATTTCCTTTTTCACCAGCTCTATGGGCTTCCAAATATCACTTTGCCAATTCCACAAGAACAGCCTTAGCGAAAGGCTTCTTGAAGGGAAAGCTGTAACTCTGTGAGATGAATTAACAGAACACAAAGCAGTTTCTCAGAAAGCTTCTTTCCAGTTTTTAACGGAAGATATTTCCTTTTCACCATAGCCCTCTATGGGCTTCCAAATATCACTTTGCCAATTCCACAAGAACAGTCTTAGCGAAAGGCTTCTTGAAGGGAAAGATGTAACTCTGTGAGATGAATTAACAGAACACAAAGCAGTTTCTCAGAAAGCTTCTTTCCAGTTTTTAACGGAAGATATTTCCTTTTTCACCATAGCCCTCTATGGGCTTCCAAATATCACTTTGCCAATTCCACAAGAACAGCCTTAGCGAAAGGCTTCTTGAAGGGAAAGCTGTAACTCTGTGGGATGAATTAACAGAACACAAAGCAGTTTCTCACAAACCTTCTTTCCATTATTTAACCGAAGATTTTTTTTTTTTTAACCGTAGCCCTCTAAGGGCTTCCAAATATCACTTTGCCAATTCCACAAGAACAGCCTTAGCGAAAGGCGTCTTGAGGGAAAAGCTGTAACTCTGTGAGATGAATTAACAGAACACAAAGCAGTTTCTTACAAAGCTTCTTTCCAGTTTTTAACGGAAGATATTTCCTTTTTCACCATAGCCCTCTATTGGCTTCCAAATATCACTTTGCCAATTCCACAAGAATAGACTTAGCGACAGGCTTCTTGAAGGGAAAGATGTAACTCTGTGAGATTAATTAACAGAACACAAAGCATTTTCTCAGAAAGCTTCTTTCTAGTTTTTAATGGAAGATATTTCCTTTTTCACCATAGCCCTCTATGGGCTTCCAAATATCACTTTGCCAATTCCACAAGAACAGACTTAGCGACAGGCTTCTTGAAGGAAAGCTGTAACTCTGTGAGATGAATTAACAGAACACAAAGCAGTTTCTCAGAAAGCTTCTTTCCAGTTTTTAACGAAGATATTTCCTTTTTAACCATAGCCCTCTAAGGGCTTCCAAATATCAGTTTGCCAATTCCACAAGAACAGTAATAGCGAAAGGCATCTTGAGGGGACCGCTATAACTCTGTGAGGTGAATTAACAGAACACAAAGCAGTTTCTTAGAAAGCTTCTTTCGAGTATTTAACGGAAGATATTTCCTTTTTCACCATAGCCCTCTATGGGCTTCCAAATATCACTTTGCCAATTCCACAAGAACAGCATTAGCGAAAGGGTTCTTTAAGGGAAAGATGTAACCCTGTGAGATGAATTAAGAGACCACAAAGCAGTTTCTCAGAAAGCTTCTTTCCAGTTTTTAAAGGAAGATATTTCCTTTTTCACCATAGCACTCTATGGGCTTCCAAATATCACTTTGTCAGTTCCACAAGAAGAGCCTTAGCGAAAGGCTTCTTGAAGGGAAAGATGAAACTCTGTGAGATGAATTAACGGAACACAAAGCAGTTTTCAGAAAGTTTCTTTCCCGTTTTAATGGAAGATATTTCCTTTTTCACCATTGCCCTCTATGGCCTTCCAAATATCACTTTGCCAATTGCACAAGAACAGCCTTAGCGAAAGGCTTCTTGAAGGGAAAGATGTAACTCTGTGAGATGAATTAACGGAACACAAAGCAGTTTCTCAGAAAGCTTCTTTCCAGTTTTAATGGAAGATATTTCCTTTTTCACCATAGCCCTCTATGGGCTTCCAAATACCACTTTGCCAATTCCACAAGAACAGCCTTAGAGAAAGGCTTCTTGAGGAGAAAGCTGTAACTCTGTGAGATGAATTAACAGAGCACAAAGCAGTTTCTCTGAAAGCTTCTTTCCAGTTTTTAACTGAAGATATTTCCTTTTTCACCATTGCCCTCTATGGGCTTCCAAATATCACTTTGCCAATTCCAGAAGAACAGCCTTAACGACAGGCTTCTTGAAGGGAAAGATATAACTCTGTGAGAAGAATTAACAGAACACAAAGCAGTTTCTCAGAAAGCTTCTTTCCAGTTTTTAAAGGAAGATATTTACTTTTTCAGCATAGCCCTTTATGGGCTTCCAAATATCACTTTGCAAATTCCACAAGAACAGTCATAGAGAAAGGCTTCTTGAGGGGAAAGCTGTAACTCTGTGAGATGAATTAACAGAACACAAAGTAGTTTCTCAGAAAGCTTCTTTCCAGTTTTTAACGGAAGATATTTCCTTTTTCACCTTTGCCCTCTATGGGCTTCCAAATATCACATTGCCAATTCCAGAAGAACAGAGTTAGCGACAGGCTTCTTGAAGGGAAAGATATAACTCTGTTAGATGAATTAACGGAACACAAAGCAGTTTCTCAGAAAGCTTCTTTCCAGTTTTTCACAAAAGATATTTCCTTTTTCACCCTAGACCTCTATGGGCTTCCAAATATAACTTTGCCAATTCCGGAAGAACAGTCTTAGAGAATTGCTTCTTGAAGGGAAAGCTGTAACTCTTTGAGATGAATTAACAGAACACAAAGCAGTTTCTCAGAAAGCTTCTTTCCAGTTTTTGATGGAAGATATTTCCTTTTTCACCATAGCCCTCTATGGGCTTCCAAATATCACTTTGCCAATTCCACAAGAACAGACTTAGCGACAGGCTTGTTGAAGGGAAAGATGTAACTCTGTGAGATGAATTAACAGAACACAAAGCAGTTTCTCAGAAAGCTTCTTTCCAGTTTTTAATGGAAGATATTTCGTTTTTCACCATAGCCCTCTAGGGGCTTCGAAATATCACTTTGCCAATTCCACAAGAACAGCCTTAGCGAAAGGCTACTTGAAGGGAAAGATGTAACTCTGTGAGATGAATTAACAGAACACAAAGCAGTTTCTCAGAAAGCTTCTTTCCAGTTTTTAATGGAAGATATTTCCTTTTTCACCATAGGCCTCTATGGGCTTCCAAATATCACTTTGCCAATTCCACAAGAACAGCCTTGGCGAAAGGCTTCTTGAAGGGAAAGCTGTAACTCTGTGAGATGAATTAACAGAACACAAAGCAGTTTCTCAGAAAGCTTCTTTCCAGTTTTTAACCGAAGATATTTCCTTTTTCACCATAGACCTCTATGGGCTTCCAAATATCACTTTGCCAATTCCACAAGAAAAGCCTTAGCGAAATGCTTCTTGAGGGGAAAGCTGTAACTCTGTGAGATGATTTAACAGAACACAAAGCAGTTTCTCAGAAAGCTTCTTTCTAGTATTTAACCGAAGATATTTCCCTTTTTACCATAGCCCTCTAAGGGCTTCCAAATATCACTTTGCCAATTCCACAAGAACAGTCTTAGCGAAAGGCACCTTGAGGGGACAGCTGTAACTCTGTGAGATGAATTAACAGAACACAAAGCAGTTTCTCAGAAAGCTTCTTTCCAGTATTTAACGGAAGATATATCCTTTTTCACCATTGCCCTCTATGGGCTTCAGAAAGCTTCTTTCCAATTTTTAACGGAAGATATTTCCTTTTTCACCATTGCCCTCTAGGTGTTCCAAATATCGCTTTGCCAATTCCACAAGAACAGACTTAGCGACAGGCTTGTTGAAGTGAAAGATGTAACTCTGTGAGATGAATTAACAGAACACTAAGCAGTTTCTCAGAAAGCTTCTTTCCAGTATTTAACCGAAGATATTTCCTTTTTCACCACAGCCCACTATGGGCTTCCAAATATCAATTTGCCAATTCCACAAGAACAGCCTTAGCGAAAGTCTTATTGAAGGGAAAGATGTAACTGTGAGATGAATTAACAGAACACAAAGCAGCTTCTCAGAAAGCTTCTTTCCAGTTTTTAATGGAAGATATTTTCTTTTTCACCATAGCCCTCTAAGGGCTTCCAAATATCACTTTGCCAATTCCTCAAGAACAGCCTTAGCTAAAGGCTTCTTGAAAGGAAAGATGTAAATCTGTGACATGAATTATCAGAACACAAAGCAGTTTCTCAGAAAGCTTCCTTCCCGTTTTTAACCGAAGATATTTCCTTTTTCACCATTGCCCTCTATGGGCTTCTAAATATCACTTTGCCAATTCCACAAGAACAGTCTTAGAGAAAGGCTTCTTGAGGGGAAAGCTCTAACTCTCTGAGATGAATTATCAGAGCACAAAGCAGTTTCTCAGAAAGCTTCTTTCCAGTTTTTAACCGAAGATGTTTCCTTTTTCACCATAGCCCTCTATGGGCTTCCAAATATCACTTTGCCAATTCCACAAGAACAGTCTTAGAGAAAGGCTTCTTGAAGGGAAAGATGAAACTCTGTGAGATGAATTAACAGAACACAAAGCAGTTTCTCAGAAAGCTTCTTTCCAGTTTTTAACCGAAGATATTTCCTTTTTCACCATAGCCCTATATGGGCTTCCAAATATCACTTTGCCAATTCCAAAAGAAAAGTCTTAGAGAAAGGCTTCTTGAGGGGAAAGCTGTAACTCTGTGAGATGAATTAACAGAACACAAAGCAGTTTCCCAGGAAGCTTCTTTCCAGTATTTAACCGAAGATATTTCCTTTTTCACCGTAGCCCTCTATTGGCTTCCAAATATCACTTTACCAATTCCACAAGAACAGCCTTAGCGAAAGACTTATTGAAGGGAAAGATGTAACTGTGAGATGAATTAACAGAACACAAAGCAGCTTCTCAGAAAGCTTCTTTCCAGTTTTTAAAGGAAGATATTTCCAATTTCACCATAGCCCTCTGTGGGCTTCCAAATATCACTTTGCAAATTCCACAAGAACAGTCTTAGAGAAAGGCTTGTTGAAGGGAAAGCTGTAACCCTGTGAGATGAATTAATAGAACACAAAGCAGTTTCTCAGAAAGCTTCTTTCCAGTTTTTAACGGAAGATATTTCCTTTTTCACCATTGCCCTCTATTGGCTTCCAAATATCACTTTGCGAATTCCACAAGAACAGACTTAGCGACAGGCTACTTGAAGGGAAGATGTAACTCCGTGAGATGAATTAACAGAACACAAAGCAGTTTCTCAGAAAGTTTCTTTCCAGTTTTTAACGGAAGATATTTCCTTTTTCACCATTGCCCTCTATGGGCTTCCAAATATCACTTTGCCAATTCCCGAAGAACAGCCTTAGCGAAAGGCTTCTTGAAGGGAAAGAGGCAAATCTGTGAGATGAATTAACGGAACACAAAGCAGTTTCTCAGAAAGCTTCTTTCCAGTTTTTAACGGAAGATATTTCCTTTTTCACCATTGCCCCCTATGGGCTTCCAAATATCACTTTGGCAATTCCACAAGAACTGATTTAGCGAAAGGTTTCTGGAAGGGAGAGATGTAATTCTGTGAGATGAATGAACAGAACACAAAGCAGTTTCTCAGAAAGCTTCTTTTCAGTTTTTAACCAAAGATATTTCCTTTTTCACCATTGCCCTCTATGGGCTTCTAAATATCACTTTGCCAATTCCACAAGAACAGTCTTAGAGAAAGGCTACTTGAGGGGAAAGCTGTAACTCTGTGAGATGAATTATCAGAACACAAAGCAGTTTCTCAGAAAGCTTCTTTCCAGTTTTTAACGGAAGATATTTCCTTTTCACCATAGCCCTCTATGGGCTTCAAATATCACTTTGCCAATTCCACAAGAACAGTCTTAGAGAAAGGCTACTTGAGGGAAAGCTGTAACTCTGTGAGATGAATTAACAGAACACAAAGCAGTTTCTCAGAAAGCTTCTTTCCAGTTTTAACGGAAGATATTTCCTTTTCACCATAGCCCTCTATGGGCTTCCAAATATCACTTTGCAAATTCCACAAGAACAGTCTTAGAGAAAGGCATCTTGAGGTGAAAGCTATAACTCTGTGAGATGAATTAACAGAACACAAAGCAGTTTCTCAGAAAGCTTCTTTACAGTTTTTAACTGAAGATATTTCCTTTTTAACCATAGCCCTCTATGGGCTTCCAAATATCACTTTTCCAATTCCACAAGAACAGCCTTAGCGAAAGGCTTCTTGAAAGGGAAAGATGTAACTCTTTGAATTGAATTAACGGAACACAAAGCAGTTTCTCAGTAAGCTTCTTTCTCGTTTCTAACCGAAAATACTTCCTTTTTCACTGTAGCGCTCTCAGGGCTTGGAAATATCACTTTGCGAATTCCACAAGAACAGTCTTAGAGAAAGGATTCTTGAGGGGAAAGCTGTAACTCTGTGAGATGAATTAACAGAACACAAACCAGTATCTCAGAAAGCTTCTTTCCAGTATTTAACCGAACATATTTCCTTTTTCACCATAGCCATCTAGGGGCTTCCAAATATCACTTTGCCAATTCCACAAGAACAGCATTAGTGAAAGGCTTCTTGAAGGTAAAGATGTAACTCTGTGAGATGAATTAACAGAACACAAAGCAGTTTCTCAGAAAGCTTCTTTCCAGTTTTAACCCAAGATATTTCCTTTTTCACCATAGCCCTCTATGCGCTTCCAAATATCACTTTGCCAATTCCACAAGAACAGTCTTAGAGAAAGGCTTCTTGAGGGGAAAGCTGTAACTGCATGAGATGAATTAACAGAACACAAAGCAGTTTCTCAGAAAGCTTCTTTCCAGTATTTAACGGAAGATATTTCCTATTTCACCATAGCCCTCTATGGGATTCCAAATATCACTTTTCCAATTCCACAAGAACAGCATTAGCGAAAGGCTTCTTGAAGGGAACGATGTAACACTGTGAGATGAATTAACAGAACACAAAGCAGTTTCTTAGAAAGCTTCTTTCCAGTTTTTAATGGAAGATATTTCCTTTTTCACCGTGGCCCTCTATGGGCTTCCAAATATCACTTTGCCAATTCCACAAGAACAGTCTTAGAGAAAGGCTTCTTGAGGGGAAAGCTGTAACTCTGTGAGATGAATTAACAGAACACAAAGCAGTTTCTCAGAAAGCTTCTTTCCAGTATTTAACGGAAGATATTTCCTTTTTCACCATAGCCATCTAGGGGCTTCCAAATATCACTTTGCCAATTCCACAAGAACAGCATTAGTGAAAGGCTTCTTGAAGGTAAAGATGTAACTCTGTGAGATGAATTAACAGAACACAAAGCAGTTTCTCAGAAAGCTTCTTTCCAGTTTTTAACCCAAGATATTTCCTTTTTCACCATAGCCCTCTATGCGCTTCCAAATATCACTTTGCCAATTCCACAAGAACAGTCTTAGAGAAAGGCTTCTTGAGGGGAAAGCTGTAACTGCATGAGATGAATTAACAGAACACAAAGCAGTTTCTCAGAAAGCTTCTTTCCAGTATTTAACGGAAGATATTTCCTATTTCACCATAGCCCTCTATGGGATTCCAAATATCACTTTTCCAATTCCACAAGAACAGCATTAGCGAAAGGCTTCTTGAAGGGAAAGATGTAACACTGTGAGATGAATTAACAGAACACAAAGCAGTTTCTTAGAAAGCTTCTTTCCAGTTTTTAATGGAAGATATTTCCTTTTTCACCGTGGCCCTCTATGGGCTTCCCAATATCACTTTGCCAATTCCACAAGAACAGTCTTAGAGAAAGGCTTCTTGAGGGGAAAGCTGTAACTCTGTGAGATGAATTAACAGAACACAAAGCAGTTTCTCAGAAAGCTTCTTTCCAGTATTTAACGGAAGATATTTCCTTTTTCACCATAGCCATCTAGGGGTTTCCAAATATCACTTTGCCAATTCCAGAAGAACAGCATTAGTGAAAGGCTTCTTGAACGGAAAGATGTAACTCTGTGAGATGAATTAACAGAACACAAAGCAGTTTCTCTGAAAGCTTCTCTCCAGTATTTAACGGAATATATTTCCTTTTTAACTGTAGCCCTCTATGGGCTTCCAAATATCACTTTGTCAATTCCACAAAAACAGCCTTAGCGAAAGGCTAAAGGGAAAGATGTAACTCTGTGAGATGAATTAACAGAACACAAAGCAGTTTCTCAGAGAGATTCTTTCCAGTTTTTAATGGAAGATATTTGCTTTTTCACCATAGCCCTCTATGGGCTTCCAAATATCACTTTGCAAATTACACAAGAACAGTCTTAGAGAAAGGCTACTTGAGATGAAAGCTGTAACTCTGTGAGATGAATTAACAGAACACAGAGCAGTTTCTCAGAAAGCTTCTTTCCAGTTTTTAACGGAAGATATTTGCTTTTCACCATAGCCCTCTATGGGCTTCCAAATATCACTTTGCTAATTCCACAAGAACAGCCTTAGCGAAAGGCTTATTGAAGGAAAGATGTAACTCTGTGAGATGAAATAACAGAACACAAAGCAGTTTCTCAGAAAGCTTCTTTCCGGTTTTAACGGAAGATATTTCCTTTTTCACCATAGCCATCTATGGGCTTCCAAATATCACTTTGCAAATTCCACAAGAACAGACTTAGAGACAGGCTTCTTGAAGGAAAGATGTAACTCTGTGAGATGAATTAACAGAACACAAAGCAGTTTCTCAAAAGCTTCTTTCGAGTTTTAACGGAAGATATTTCCTTTTTCACCATTGCCCTCTATGGGCTTCCAAATATCACATTGCCAATTCCACAAGAACAGCATCAGCGAAAGGCTTCTTGAAGGAAAGACGTAACTCTGTGAGATGAAATAACAGAACACAAAGCAGTTTCTCAGAAAGCCTCTTTCTAGTTTTAACGGAAGATATTTCCTTTTTCACCATTGCCCTCTATGGGCTTCCAAATATCACTTTGCCAATTCCACAAGAACAGCCTTAGCGAAAGGCTTTTGAAGGAAAGATGTAACTCTGTGAGATGAATTAACAGAACACAAAGCAGTTTCTCTGAAAGCTTCTTTCCAGTTTTTAACGGAAGATATTTAATTTTTCACCATTGCCCTCTATGGGCTTCCAAATATCGCTTTACCAATTCGGCAAGAACAGACTTAGCGACAGGCTTGTTGAAGTGAAAGATGTAACTCTGTGAGATGAATTAACAGAACACAAAGCAGTTTCTCAGAAAGCTTCTTTCTAGATTTTAATGGAAGATATTTCCTTTTTCACCATAGCCCTCTAGCGCTTCCAAATATCACTTTGCCAATTCCACAAGAACAGTCTTAGAGAAAGGCTTCTTGAAGTGAAAGCTGTAACTCTGTGAGATGAATTAACAGAACACAAAGCAGTTTCTCAGAAAGCTTCTTTCCAGTTTTTAAAGGAAGATATTTGCTTTTCACCATAGCCATCTATGGGCTTCCAAATATCACTTTGCCAATTCCGCAAGAACAGCCTTAGGGAAAGGTTTCTTGAAGGGAAAGCTGGAACTCTGTGAGCTGAATTAACAGAACACAAGGCAGTTTCTCAGAAAGCTTCTTTCCAGTTTTTAACGGAAGATATTTACTTTTTCACCATAGCCTCTATGGGCTTCCAAATATCACTTTGCCAATTCCACAAGAACAGCATCAGCGAAAGGCTTCTTGAAGGGAAAGATGTAACTCTTGGAGGTGAATTAACAGAGCACAAAGCAGTTTCTCAGAAAGTTTCTTTCTAGTTTCTAATCGAAGGTATTTCCTTTTCACTATAGCGCTCTAAGGGCTTGAAATATCACTTTCCCAATTCCACAAGAACAGTCTTACAGAAGGGCTTCTTGAGGGGAAAGCTGTAACTCTGTGAGATGAATTAACAGAACACAAACCAGTATCTCGGAAAGCTTCTTTCCAGTATTTAACCGAAGATATTTCCTTTTTCACCATAGCCCTCTAGGGGCTTCCAAATATCACTTTGCCAATTCCACAAGAACAGCATTAGCGAAGGACATCTTGAAGGGACAGATGTAACTCTGTGAGATGAATTAACAGAACACAAAGCAGTTTCTCAGAAAGCTTCTTTCCAGTTTTTAACGGAAGATATTTCCTTTTTCACCATTGCCCTCTATTGGCTTCCAAATATCACTTTGCGAATTCCACAAGAACAGACTTAGCGACAGGCTACTTGAAGGGAAGATGTAACTCCGTGAGATGAATTAACAGAACACAAAGCAGTTTCTCAGAAAGTTTCTTTCCAGTTTTTAACGGAAGATATTTCCTTTTTCACCATTGCCCTCTATGGGCTTCCAAATATCACTTTGCCAATTCCCGAAGAACAGCCTTAGCGAAAGGCTTCTTGAAGGGAAAGAGGCAAATCTGTGAGATGAATTAACGGAACACAAAGCAGTTTCGCAGAAAGCTTCTTTCCAGTTTTTCACGGAAGATATTTCCTTTTTCACCATTGGCCTCTATGGGCTTCCAAATATCACTTTGGCAATTCCACAAGAACTGATTTAGCGAAAGGTTTCTGGAAGGGAGAGATGTAATTCTGTGAGATGAATGAACAGAACACAAAGCAGTTTCTCAGAAAGCTTCTTTTCAGTTTTTAACCAAAGATATTTCCTTTTTCACCATTGCCCTCTATGGGCTTCTAAATATCACTTTGCCAATTCCACAAGAACAGTCTTAGAGAAAGGCTACTTGAGGGGAAAGCTGTAACTCTGTGAGATGAATTATCAGAACACAAAGCAGTTTCTCAGAAAGCTTCTTTCCAGTTTTTAAGGGAAGATATTTCCTTTTTCACCATAGCCCTCTATGGGCTTCCAAATATCACTTTGCAAATTCCACAAGAACAGTCTTAGAGAAAGGCATCTTGAGGTGAAAGCTATAACTCTGTGAGATGAATTAACAGAACACAAAGCAGTTTCTCAGAAAGCTTCTTTACAGTTTTTAACTGAAGATATTTCCTTTTTAACCATAGCCCTCTATGGGCTTCCAAATATCACTTTTCCAATTCCACAAGAACAGCCTTAGCGAAAGGCTTCTTGAAAGGGAAAGATGTAACTCTTTGAATTGAATTAACGGAACACAAAGCAGTTTCTCAGTAAGCTTCTTTCTCGTTTCTAACCGAAAATACTTCCTTTTTCACCATAGCCCTCTAGGGGTTTCCAAATATCACTTTGCAATTCCACAAGAACAGTCTTAGAGAAAGGATTCTTGAGGGAAAGCTGTAACTCTGTGAGATGAATTAACAGAACACAAACCAGTATCTCAGAAAGCTTCTTTCCAGTATTTAACTGAACATATTTCCTTTTTCACCATAGCCATCTAGGGCTTCCAAATATCACTTTGCCAATTCCACAAGAACAGCATTAGTGAAAGGCTTCTTGAAGGAAAGATGTAACTCTTTGAATTGAATTAACGGAACACAAAGCAGTTTCTCAGTAAGCTTCTTTCTCGTTTCTAACCGAAAATACTTCCTTTTTTCACTGTAGCGCCTCAGGGCTTGGAAATATCACTTTAATTCCACAAGAACAGTCTTAGAGAAAGGATTCTTGAGGGGAAAGCTGTAACTCTGTGAGATGAATTAACAGAACACAAACCAGTATCTCAGAAAGCTTCTTTCCAGTATTTAACTGAACATATTTCCTTTTTCACCATAGCCATCTAGGGGCTTCCAAATATCACTTTGCCAATTCCACAAGAACAGCATTAGTGAAAGGCTTCTTGAAGGTAAAGATGTAACTCTGTGAGATGAATTAACAGAACACAAAGCAGTTTCTCAGAAAGCTTCTTTCCAGTTTTTAACCCAAGATATTTCCTTTTTCACCATAGCCCTCTATGCGCTTCCAAATATCACTTTGCCAATTCCACAAGAACAGTCTTAGAGAAAGGCTTCTTGAGGGGAAAGCTGTAACTGCGTGAGATGAATTAACAGAACACAAAGCAGTTTCTCAGAAAGCTTCTTTCCAGTATTTAACGGAAGATATTTCCTATTTCACCATAGCCCTCTATGGGATTCCAAATATCACTTTTCCAATTCCACAAGAACAGCATTAGCGAAAGGCTTCTTGAAGGGAAAGATGTAACACTGTGAGATGAATTAACAGAACACAAAGCAGTTTCTTAGAAAGCTTCTTTCCAGTTTTTAATGGAAGATATTTCCTTTTTCACCGTGGCCCTCTATGGGCTTCCCAATATCACTTTGCCAATTCCACAAGAACAGTCTTAGAGAAAGGCTTCTTGAGGGGAAAGCTGTAACTCTGTGAGATGAATTAACAGAACACAAAGCAGTTTCTCAGAAAGCTTCTTTCCACTTTTTAACGGAAGATATTTCCTTTTTCACCATAGCCCTCTAGGGGTTTCCAAATATCACTTTGCCAATTCCAGAAGAACAGCATTAGTGAAAGGCTTCTTGAACGGAAAGATGTAACTCTGTGAGATGAATTAACAGAACACAAAGCAGTTTCTCAGAAAGCTTCTTTCCAGTTTTTAAACGAAGATATTTCTTTTTCACCATAGCCCTCTACGGACTTATAAATATCACTTTGTCAATTCCAAAAGAAAAGTCTTAGAGAAAGGCTTCTTGAGGGGAAAGCTGTAACTCTGTGAGTTGAATTAACAGAACACAAAGCAGTTTCTCAGAAAGCTTCTTTCCAGTTTTTAACGGAAGATATTTGCTTTTTCACCATAGCCCTCTATGTGCTTCCAAATATCACTTTGCCAATTCCACAAGAACAGCCTTAGCGAAAGGCTTCTTGAAAGGAAAGATGTAACTCTGTGAGATGAATTAACAGAACACAATGCAGTTTCTCAGAAAACTTCTTTCCAGTTTTTAACGGAAGATATATCCTTTTTCACAATAGCCTTCTATGGGCTTCCAAATATCACTTTGCCAATTCCACAAGAACAGTCTATTGAAAGGCTTCTTGAGGGGAAACTGTAACTGCGTGAGATGAATTAACAGAACACAAAGCAGTTTCTCAGAAAGCTTCTTTCCAGTTTTTGAAGGAAGATATTTGCTTTTTCAACATAGCCCTCTATGGGCTTCCAAATATCACTTTGCCAATTCCACAAGAACAGCATTAGCGTAAGGCTTCTTGAAGGGAAAGCTGTAACTCTGTGAGATGAATTAACAGAACACAAAGCAGTTTCTCTGAAAGCTTCTCTCCAGTATTTAACGGAATATATTTCCTTTTTAACTGTAGCCCTCTATGGGCTTCCAAATATCACTTTGTCAATTCCACAAAAACAGCCTTAGCGAAAGGCTAAAGGGAAAGATGTAACTCTGTGAGATGAATTAACAGAACACAAAGCAGTTTCTCAGAGAGATTCTTTCCAGTTTTTAATGGAAGATATTTGCTTTTTCACCATAGCCCTCTATGGGCTTCCAAATATCACTTTGCAAATTACACAAGAACAGTCTTAGAGAAAGGCTACTTGAGATGAAAGCTGTAACTCTGTGAGATGAATTAACAGAACACAGAGCAGTTTCTCAGAAAGCTTCTTTCCAGTTTTTAACGGAAGATATTTGCTTTTTCACCATAGCCCTCTATGGGCTTCCAAATATCACTTTGCGAATTCCACAAGAACAGCCTTAGCGAAAGGCTTATTGAAGGGAAAGATGTAACTCTGTGAGATGAAATAACAGAACACAAAGCAGTTTCTCAGAAAGCTTCTTTCCGGTTTTTAACGGAAGATATTTCCTTTTTCACCATAGCCATCTATGGGCTTCCAAATATCACTTTGCGAATTCTACAAGAACAGACTTAGAGACAGGCTTCTTGAAGGGAAAGATGTAACTCTGTGAGATGAATTAACAGAACACAAAGCAGTTTCTCAAAAAGCTTCTTTCCAGTTTTTAACGGAAGATATTTCCTTTTTCACCATTGCCCTCTATGGGCTTCCAAATATCACATTGCCAATTCCACAAGAACAGCATCAGCGAAAGGCTTCTTGAAGGGAAAGACGTAACTCTGTGAGATGAAATAACAGAACACGAAGCAGTTTCTCAGAAAGCCTCTTTCTAGTTTTTAACGGAAGATATTTCCTTTTTCACCATTGCCCTCTATGGGCTTCCAAATATCACTTTGCCAATTCCACAAGAACAGCCTTAGCGAAAGGCTTCTTGAGGGGAAAGCTGTAACTCTGTAAGATGAATGAACAGAACACAAAGCAGTTTCTCTGAAAGCTTCTTTGCAGTTTTTAACGGAAGATATTTAATTTTTCACCATTGCCCTCTATGGGCTTCCAAATATCGCTTTACCAATTCGGCAAGAACAGACTTAGCGACAGGCTTGTTGAAGTGAAAGATGTAACTCTGTGAGATGAATTAACAGAACACAAAGCAGTTTCTCAGAAAGCTTCTTTCTAGATTTTAATGGAAGATATTTCCTTTTTCACCATAGCCCTCTAGCGCTTCCAAATATCACTTTGCCAATTCCACAAGAACAGTCTTAGAGAAAGGCTTCTTGAAGTGAAAGCTGTAACACTGTGAGATGAATTAACAGAACACAAAGCAGTTTCTCAGAAAGCTTCTTTCCAGTTTTTAAAGGAAGATATTTGCTTTTTCACCATAGCCATCTATGGGCTTCCAAATATCACTTTGCCAATTCCGCAAGAACAGCCTTAGGGAAAGGTTTCTTGAAGGGAAAGCTGGAACTCTGTGAGGTGAATTAACAGAACACAAAGCAGTTTCTCAGAAAGCTTCTTTCCAGTTTTTAACGGAAGATATTTACTTTTTCACCATAGCCCTCTATGGGCTTCCAAATATCACTTTGCCAATTCCACAAGAACAGCATCAGCGAAAGGCTTCTTGAAGGGAAAGATGTAACTCTTGGAGGTGAATTAACAGAGCACAAAGCAGTTTCTCAGAAAGTTTCTTTCTAGTTTCTAATCGAAGGTATTTCCTTTTTCACTATAGCGCTCTAAGGGCTTCGAAATATCACTTTCCCAATTCCACAAGAACAGTCTTACAGAAGGGCTTCTTGAGGGGAAAGCTGTAACTCTGTGAGATGAATTAACAGAACACAAACCAGTATCTCGGAAAGCTTCTTTCCAGTATTTAACCGAAGATATTTCCTTTTTCACCATAGCCCTCTAGGGGCTTCCAAATATCACTTTGCCAATTCCACAAGAACAGCATTAGCGAAGGACATCTTGAAGGGACAGATGTAACTCTGTGAGATGAATTAACAGAACACAAAGCAGTTTCTCAGAAAGCTTCTTTCCAGTTTTTAATGGAAGATATTTCCTTTTTCACCATAGCCCTCTATTGGCTTCCAAATATCACTTTGCCAATTCCACAAGAACAGCCTTAGGGAAAGGCTTCTTGAAAGGAAAGATGTAACTCTGTCAGATGAATTAACAGAACACAAAGCAGTTTCTCAGAAAGCTTCTTTCCAGTTTTTAATGGAAGATATTTCCTTTTTCACCGTAGCCCTCTATGGGTTTCCAAATATCACTTTGCCGATTCTACAAGAACAGACTTAGCGAAAGGCTTCTTGAAAGGAATGCTGTAATTCTGTGAGATGAATTAACAGAACACAAAGCAGTTTCTCAGAAAGCTTCTTTCCAGTATTTAACGGAAGATATTACCTTTTTCACCATAGCCCTCTATGGGCTTCCAAATATCACTTTGCCAAATCCACAAGAACAGCATTAGCGAAAGGCTTCTTGAAGGGAAAGATGTAACTCTGAGATGAATTAACAGAACACAAAGCAGTTTCTCAGAAAGCTTCTTTCCAGTTTTTAAAGGAAGATATTTCCTTTTCACCATAGCCCTCTATGGGCTTCCAAATATCACTTGCCAATTCCACAAGAACAGTTTTAGAGAAAGGCTTCTTGAAAGGAACTCTGTAACTCAGTGAGATGAATTAACAGAACACAAAGCAGTTTCTCAGAAAGCTTCTTTCCAGTTTTTAACGGAAGACATTTCCTTTTCACCATAGCCCTCTATGGGCTTCCAAATATCACTTTGCCAATTCCACAAGAACAGCATTAGCGAAAGGCTTCTTGAAGGAAAGATGTAACTCTGTGAGATGAATTAACAGAACACAAAGCAGTTTCTCTGAAAGCTTCTTTCCAGTTTTAAGGAAGATATTTGCTTTTTCACCATAGCCCTCTATGGGCTTCCAAATATCACTTTGCCAATTCCACAAGAACAGCCTTCGAAAGGTTTCTTGAAGGAAAGCTGTAACTCTGTGAGATGAATTAACAGAACACAAAGCAGTTTCTCAGAAAGCTTCTTTCCAGTTTTTAACGGAAGATATTTCCTTTTCACCATAGCCTCTATGGGCTTCCAAATATCACTTTGCCAATTCCACAAGAACAGCATCAGCGAAAGGCTTCTTGAAGGGAAGATGTAACTCTGTGAGATGAATTAACAGAACACAAAGCAGTTTCTCAGAAAGCTTCTTTCCAGTTTTTAACGAAGATATTTCCTTTTCACCATAGCCCTCTATGGGCTTCAAATATCACTTTGCCAATTCCACAAGAACAGTCTTAGAGAAAGGCTTCTTGAGGGAAAGCTGTAACTCTGTGAGATGAATTAACAGAACACAAAGCAGTTTCTCAGAAAGCTTCTTTCCAGTATTTAACGGAAGATATTTCCTTTTCACCATAGCCTCTATGGGCTTCCAAATATCACTTTGCCAATTCCACAAGAACAGTCTTAGAGAAAGGCTTCTTGAGGGAAAGCTGTAACTCTGTGAGATGAATTAACAGAACACAAAGCAGTTTCTCAGAAAGCTTCTTTCCAGTATTTAACGGAAGATATTTCCTTTTCACCATGGCCTCTATGGGCTTCCAAATATCACTTTGCCAATTCCACAAGAACAGTCTTAGAGAAAAGCTTCTTGAGGGAAAGCTGTAACTCTGTGAGATGAATTAACAGAACACAAAGCAGTTTCTCAGAAAGTTTCTTTCCAGTATTTAACTGAAGATATTTCCTTTTCACCATAGCCCTCTAGGGCTTCCAAATATCACTTTGCCAATTCCACAAGAACAGCCTTAGCGAAAGGCTTCTTGAAGGAAAGATGTAACTCTGTGAGATGAATTAACAGAACACAAAGCAGTTTCTCAGAAAGCTTCTTTCCAGTTTTTAACCGAAGATATTTCCTTTTCACCATAGCCCTCTATGGGCTTCCAAATATCACTTTGCCAATTCCACAAGAACAGCCTTAGCGAAAGGCTTCTTGAAGGAAAGATGTAACTCTGTGAGATGAATTATCAGAACACAAAGCAGTTTCTCAGAAAGCTTCTTTCCAGTATTTAACGAAGATATTTCCTTTTCACCATTGCCCTCTATGGGCTTCTAAATATCACTTTGCCAATTCCACAAGAACAGTCTTAGAGAAAGGCTCTTGAGGGAAAGCTCTAACTCTGTGAGATGAATTATCAGAACACAAAGCAGTTTCTCAGAAAGCTTCTTTCCAGTTTTTAACGAAGATGTTTCCTTTTTCACCATAGCCCTCTATGGGCTTCCAAATATCACATTGCCAATTCCACAAGAACAGTCTTAGAGAAAGGCTACTTGAGGGAAAGCTGTAACTCTGTGAGATGAATTAACAGAACACAAAGCAGTTTCTCAGAAAGCTTCTTTCCAGTTTTTAACGGAAGATATTTCCTTTTTCACCATAGCCCTCTATGGGCTTCCAAATATCACTTTGCCAATTCCACAAGAACAGCCTTAGCGAAAGACTTATTGAAGGGAAAGATGTAACTGTGAGATGAATTAACAGAACACAAAGCAGCTTCTCAGAAATCTTCTTTCCAGTTTTTAAAGGAAGATATTTCCAATTTCACCGTAGCCCTCTGTGGGCTTCCAAATATCACTTTGCCAATTCCACAAGAACAGTCTTAGAGAAAGGCTTCTTGAGGGGAAAGCTCTAACTCTCTGAGATGAATTATCAGAACACAAAGCAGTTTCTCAGAAAGCTTCTTTCCAGTTTTTAACCGAAGATGTTTCCTTTTTCACCATAGCCCTCTATGGGCTTCCAAATATCACTTTGCCAATTCCACAAGAACAG
The DNA here is from genome assembly GCA_023783455.1 of Erythrocebus patas. Lineage (NCBI taxonomy): Eukaryota > Metazoa > Chordata > Mammalia > Primates > Cercopithecidae > Erythrocebus > Erythrocebus patas. The sequence continues at coordinate 67,379 of JAKFHT010004616.1, forward strand.
TCTTAGAGAAAGGCTTCTTGAATTGAAAGATGAAACTCTGTGAGATGAATTAACAGAACACAAAGCAGTTTCTCAGAAAGCTTCTTTCCAGTTTTTAACCGAAGATATTTCCTTTTTCACCATAGCCCTATAGGGGTTCCAAATATCACTTTGCCAATTCCAAAAGTAAAGTCTTAGAGAAAGGCTTCTTGAGGGGAAAGCTGTAACTCTGTGAGATGAATTAACAGAACACAAAGCAGTTTCTCAGGAAGCTTCTTTCCAGTTTTTAACGGAAGATATTTTTTTCACCATAGCCCTCTATGGGCTTCCAAATATCACTTTGCCAATTCCACAAGAACAGCCTTAGCGAAAGGCTTATTGAAGGGAAAGATGTAACTCTCTGTGAGATGAATTAACAGAACACAAAGCAGTGTCTCTGATAGCATCTTTCCAGTTTTTATCGGAAGATATTTCCTTTTTCACCCTTGCCCTCTAAGGGTTTCCAAATATCACTTTGCCAATTCCACAAGAACAGACTTAGCGACAGGCTTCTTGAAGGGAAAGATGTAACTCTGTGAGATGAATTAACAGAACACAAAGCAGTTTCTCAGAAAGCTTCTTTCCAGTTTTTAATGGAAGATATTTCCTTTTTCACCATAGCCCTCTCTGGGCTTCCAAATATCACTTTGCAAATTCCAGAAGAACAGTCTTAGAGAAAGGCTTCTTGAAGAGACAGCTGTAACTCTTTGAGATGAATTAACAGAACACAAAGCAGTTTCTCAGATAGCATCTTTCCAGTTTTTAACGGAAAATATTTTCTTTTTCACCATTGCCCTCTATGTGCTTCCAAATATCACTTTGCCAATTCCACCAGAACAGCATTAACGAAAGGGTTCTTTAAGGGAAAGATGTAACCCTGTGAGATGAATTAAGAGACCACAAAGCAGTTTCTCAGAAAGCTTCTTTCCAGTTTTTAAAGGAAGATATTTCCTTTTTCACCATAGCCCTCTATGGGCTTCCAAATATCACTTTGTCAGTTCCACAAGAAGAGCCTGAGCGAAAGGCTTCTTGAAGGGAAAGATGTAACTCTGTGAGATGAATTAACGGAACACAAAGCAGTTTCTCAGAAAGCTTCTTTCAGGTTTTAATGGAAGATATTTCCTTGTTCACCATAGCCCTCTATGGGCTTCCAAATACCACTTTGCCAATTCCACAAGAAGAGCCTTAGAGAAAGGCTTCTTGAGAAGAAAGCTGTAACTCTGTGAGTTGAATTAGCAGAGCACAAAGCAGTTTCTCAGAAAGCTTCTTTCCAGTTTTTAACGGAAGATATTCCCTTTTAAACCATTGCCCTCTATGGGCTTCCAAATATCACTTTGCCAATTCCACAAGAACAGCCTTAGCGACAGGCTTCTTGAAGGGAAAGATATAACTCTGTGAGATGAATTAACAGAACACAAAGCAGTTTCTCAGAAAGCTTCTTTCCAGTTTTTAAAGGAAGATATTTCCTTTTTCACCATAGCCCTCTATGGGCTTCCAAATATCACTTTGCCAATTCCACAAGAACAGTCTTAGAAAGGCTTCTTGAAGGAAAGCTGTAACTCTGTGAGATGAATTAACAGAACACAAAGCAGTTTCTCAGAAAGCTTCTTTCCAGTTTTAACGGAAGATATTTCCTTTTTCACCATAGCCCTCTATGGGCTTCCAAATATCACTTTGCCAATTCCACAAGAACAGTCTTAGAAAGGCTTCTTGAAGGAAAGCTGTAACTCTGTGAGATGAATTAACAGAACACAAAGCAGTTTCTCAGAAAGCTTCTTTCCAGTTTTAACGGAAGATATTTCCTTTTTCACCATTGCCTCTATGGGCTTCCAAATATCACTTTGCCAATTCCACAAGAACAGTCTTAGAAAGGCTTCTTGAAGGAAAGCTGTAACTCTGTGAGATGAATTAACAGAACACAAAGCAGTTTCTCAGAAAGCTTCTTTCCAGTTTTAACGGAAGATATTTCCTTTTTCACCATTGCCTCTATGGGCTTCCAAATATCACTTTGCCAATTCCACAAGAACAGACTTAGCGAAAGGCTTCTTGAAGGAACGATGTAACTCTGTGAGATGAATTAACAGAACACAAAGCAGTTTCTCAGAAAGCTTCTTTCCAGTTTTTAATGGAAGATATTTCCTTTTTCACCATAGCCCTCTATGGGCTTCCAAATATCACTTTGCCAATTCCACAAGAACAGACTTAGCGAAAGGCTTCTTGAAGGAAAGATGTAACTCTGTGAGATGAATTAACAGAACACAAAGCAGTTTCTCAGAAAGCTTCTTTCCAGTTTTAATGGAAGATATTTCTTTTTCACCATAGCCCTCTATGGGCTTCCAAATATCACTTTGCCAATTCCACAAGAACAGCCTTAGCGAAAGGCTTCTTGAAGGAAAGATGTAACTCTGTGAGATGAATTAACAGAACACAAAGCAGTTTCTCAGAAAGCTTCTTTCCAGTTTTTAATGGAAGATATTTCCTTTTTCACCATAGCCCTCTATGGGCTTCCAAATATCCTTTGCCAATTCCACAAGAACAGTCTTAGAAAGGCTTCTTGAAGGAAAGATGTAACTCTGTGAGATGAATTAACAGAACACAAAGCAGTTTCTCAGAAAGCTTCTTTCCAGTTTTAACGGAAGATATTTCCTTTTTCACCATAGCCCTCTATGGGCTTCAAATATCACTTTGCCAATTCCACAAGAACAGTCTTAGCGAAAGGCTTCTTGAAGGAAAGCTGTAACTCTGTGAGATGAATTAACAGAACACAAAGCAGTTTCTCAGAAAGCTTCTTTCCAGTTTTTAACGGAAGATATTTCCTTTTTCACCATAGCCCTCTATGGGCTTCAAATATCACTTTGCAATTCCACAAGAACAGCCTTAGCGAAAGGCTTCTTGAGGGAAAGCTGTAACTCTGTGAGATGAATTAACAGAACACAAAGCAGTTTCTCAGAAAGCTTCTTTCCAGTTTTTAACGGAAGATATTTCCTTTTTCACCATTGCCCTCTATGGGCTTCCAAATATCACTTTGCCAATTCCACAAGAACAGTCTTAGAGAAAGGCTTCTTGAAGGAAAGCTGTAACTCTGAGATGAATTAACAGAACACAAAGCAGTTTCTCAAGCTTCTTTCCAGTTTTTAACGGAAGATATTTCCTTTTTCACCATTGCCTCTATGGGCTTCCAAATATCACTTGCCAATTCCACAAGAACAGTCTTAGAAAGGCTTCTTGAAGGAAAGATGTAACTCTGTGAGATGAATTAACAGAACACAAAGCAGTTTCTCAGAAAGCTTCTTTCCAGTTTTAATGGAAGATATTTCCTTTTTCACCATTGCCCTCTATGGGCTTCCAAATATCACTTTGCCAATTCCACAAGAACAGCTTAGCGAAAGGCTTCTTGAAGGAAAGATGTAACTCTGTGAGATGAATTAACAGAACACAAAGCAGTTTCTCAGAAAGCTTCTTTCCAGTTTTTAATGGAAGATATTTCCTTTTTCACCATAGCCCTCTATGGGCTTCCAAATATCACTTTGCCAATTCCACAAGAACAGCCTTAGCGAAAGGCTTCTTGAAGGGAAAGATGTAACTCTGTGAGATGAATTAACAGAACACAAAGCAGTTTCTCAGAAAGCTTCTTTCCAGTTTTTAACGAAGATATTTCCTTTTTCACCATAGCCCTCTATGGGCTTCCAAATATCACTTTGCCAATTCCACAAGAACAGCCTTAGCGAAAGGCTTCTTGAAGGAAACTGTAACTCTGTGAGATGAATTAACAGAACACAAAGCAGTTTCTCAGAAAGCTTCTTTCCAGTTTTTAACCGAAGATATTTCCTTTTTCACCATAGCCCTCTATGGGCTTCCAAATATCACTTTGCCAATTCCACAAGAACAGCCTTAGCGAAAGGCTTCTTGAAGGGAAAGCTGTAACTCTGTGAGATGAATTAACAGAACACAAAGCAGTTTCTCAGAAAGCTTCTTTCCAGTATTTAACGGAAGATATTTCCTTTTTCACCATAGCCTCTATGGGCTTCCAAATATCACTTTGCCAATTCCACAAGAACAGCATTAGCGAAAGGCTTTGAAGGAAAGATGTAACACTGTGAGATGAATTAACAGAACACAAAGCAGTTTCTTAGAAAGCTTCTTTCCAGTTTTAATGGAAGATATTTCCTTTTTCACCATAGCCCTCTATGGGCTTCCCAATATCACTTTGCCAATTCCACAAGAACAGTCTTAGAGAAAGGCTTCTTGAGGGAAAGCTGTAACTCTGTGAGATGAATTAACAGAACACAAAGCAGTTTCTCAGAAAGCTTCTTTCCAGTTTTTAACGGAAGATATTTCCTTTTTCACCATAGCCCTCTAGGGGTTTCCAAATATCACTTTGCCAATTCCAGAAGAACAGCATTAGTGAAAGGCTTCTTGAACGGAAAGATGTAACTCTGTGAGATGAATTAACAGAACACAAAGCAGTTTCTCAGAAAGCTTCTTTCCAGTTTTTAAACGAAGATATTTCTTTTTCACCATAGCCCTCTATGGGATTCCAAATATCACTTTGTCAATTCCACAAGAACAGTCTTAGAGAAAGGCTTCTTGAGGGAAAGCTGTAACTCTGTGAGTTGAATTAACAGAACACAAAGCAGTTTCTCAGAAAGCTTCTTTCCAGTTTTTAACGGAAGATATTTCCTTTTCACCATAGCCTCTATGGGCTTCCAAATATCACTTTGCCAATTCCACAAGAACAGCATTAGCGAAAGGTTCTTGAAGGAAAGATGTAACTCTGTGAGATGAATTAACAGAACACAAAGCAGTTTCTCAGAAAGCTTCTTTCCAGTTTTTAACGGAAGATATTTCCTTTTCACCATAGCCTCTATGGGCTTCCAAATATCACTTTGCCAATTCCACAAGAACAGCCTTAGCGAAAGGCTTCTTGAAGGAAAGATGTAACTCTGTGAGATGAATTAACAGAACACAAAGCAGTTTCTCAGAAAGCTTCTTTCCAGTTTTTAAGGAAGATATTTCCTTTTCACCATTGCCCTCTATGGGCTTCCAAATATCACTTTGCCAATTCCACAAGAACAGCCTTAGCGAAGGCTTCTTGAAGGAAAGATGTAACTCTGTGAGATGAATTAACAGAACACAAAGCAGTTTCTCGAAAGCTTCTTTCCAGTTTTAATGGAAGATATTTCCTTTTCACCATAGCCCTCTATGGGCTTCCAAATATCACTTTGCCAATTCCACAAGAACAGCCTTAGCGAAAGGCTTCTTGAAGGAAAGATGTAACTCTGTGAGATGAATTAACAGAACACAAAGCAGTTTCTCAGAAAGCTTCTTTCCAGTTTTAATGGAAGATATTTCCTTTTCACCATAGCCCTCTATGGGCTTCCAAATATCACTTTGCCAATTCCACAAGAACAGCCTTAGCGAAAGGCTTCTTGAAGGAAAGATGTAACTCTGTGAGATGAATTAACAGAACACAAAGCAGTTTCTCAGAAAGCTTCTTTCCAGTTTTTAAGGAAGATATTTCCTTTTTCACCATAGCCCTCTATGGGCTTCCAAATATCACTTTGCCAATTCCACAAGAACAGTCTTAGAGAAAGGCTTCTTGAAGGAAAGATGTAACTCTGTGAGATGAATTAACAGAACACAAAGCAGTTTCTCAGAAAGCTTCTTTCCAGTTTTTAACGAAGATATTTCCTTTTCACCATAGCCCTCTATGGGCTTCCAAATATCACTTTGCCAATTCCACAAGAACAGTCTTAGAAAGGCTTCTTGAAGGAAAGATGTAACTCTGTGAGATGAATTAACAGAACACAAAGCAGTTTCTCAGAAAGCTTCTTTCCAGTTTTTAACGGAAGATATTTCCTTTTTCACCCTAGCCTCTATGGGCTTCCAAATATCACTTTGCCAATTCCACAAGAACAGTCTTAGCGAAAGGCTTCTTGAAGGAAAGATGTAACTCTGTGAGATGAATTAACAGAACACAAAGCAGTTTCTCAGAAAGCTTCTTTCCAGTTTTAATGGAAGATATTTCCTTTTTCACCATAGCCCTCTATGGGCTTCCAAATATCACTTTGCCAATTCCACAAGAACAGACTTAGCGAAGGCTTCTTGAAGGGAAAGATGTAACTCTGTGAGATGAATTAACAGAACACAAAGCAGTTTCTCAAGCTTCTTTCAGTTTTATGGAAGATATTTCCTTTTTCACCATAGCCCTCTATGGGCTTCCAAATATCACTTTGCCAATTCCACAAGAACAGCCTTAGCGAAAGGCTTCTTGAAGGAAAGATGTAACTCTGTGAGATGAATTAACAGAACACAAAGCAGTTTCTCAGAAAGCTTCTTTCCAGTTTTAATGGAAGATATTTCCTTTTCACCATAGCCCTCTATGGGCTTCCAAATATCACTTTGCCAATTCCACAAGAACAGCCTTAGCGAAAGGCTTCTTGAAGGAAAGATGTAACTCTGTGAGATGAATTAACAGAACACAAAGCAGTTTCTCAGAAAGCTTCTTTCCAGTTTTAATGGAAGATATTTCCTTTTCACCAGCCCTCTATGGGCTTCCAAATATCACTTTGCCAATTCCACAAGAACAGCCTTAGCGAAAGGCTTCTTGAAGGAAAGATGTAACTCTGTGAGATGAATTAACAGAACACAAAGCAGTTTCTCAAGCTTCTTTCCAGTTTTAATGGAAGATATTTCCTTTTTCACCATAGCCCTCTATGGGCTTCCAAATATCACTTTGCCAATTCCACAAGAACAGCCTTAGCGAAAGGCTTCTTGAAGGGAAAGATGTAACTCTGTGAGATGAATTAACAGAACACAAAGCAGTTTCTCAGAAAGCTTCTTTCCAGTATTTAACGGAAGATATTTCCTTTTCACCATAGCCCTCTATGGGCTTCCAAATATCACTTTGCCAATTCCACAAGAACAGCCTTAGCGAAAGGCTTCTTGAAGGAAAGATGTAACTCTGTGAGATGAATTAACAGAACACAAAGCAGTTTCTCAGAAAGCTTCTTTCCAGTATTTAAGGAAGATATTTCCTTTTCACCATAGCCCTCTATGGGCTTCCAAATATCACTTTGCCAATTCCACAAGAACAGCCTTAGCGAAAGGCTTCTTGAAGGAAAGATGTAACTCTGTGAGATGAATTAACAGAACACAAAGCAGTTTCTCAGAAAGCTTCTTTCCAGTTTTTAACGGAAGATATTTCCTTTTTCACCATAGCCTCTATGGGCTTCCAAATATCACTTTGCCAATTCCACAAGAACAGCCTTAGCGAAAGGCTTCTTGAAGGAAAGATGTAACTCTGTGAGATGAATTAACAGAACACAAAGCAGTTTCTCAAGCTTCTTTCCAGTTTTTAAGGAAGATATTTCCTTTTCACCATAGCCCTCTATGGGCTTCCAAATATCACTTTGCCAATTCCACAAGAACAGCCTTAGCGAAAGGCTTCTTGAAGGAAAGATGTAACTCTGTGAGATGAATTAACAGAACACAAAGCAGTTTCTCAGAAAGCTTCTTTCCAGTTTTTAACCGAAGATATTTCCTTTTTCACCATTAGCCCTCTATGGGCTTCCAAATATCACTTTGCCAATTCCACAAGAACAGTCTTAGAAAGGCTTCTTGAAGGGAAAGATGTAACTCTGTGAGATGAATTAACAGAACACAAAGCAGTTTCTCAGAAAGCTTCTTTCCAGTTTTTAACGGAAGATATTTCCTTTTCACCATAGCCCTCTATGGGCTTCCAAATATCACTTTGCCAATTCCACAAGAACAGTCTTAGAGAAAGGCTTCTTGAAGGGAAAGATGTAACTCTGTGAGATGAATTAACAGAACACAAAGCAGTTTCTCAAAGCTTCTTTCCAGTTTTAACGGAAGATATTTCCTTTTTCACCATAGCCCTCTATGGGCTTCCAAATATCACTTTGCCAATTCCACAAGAACAGTCTTAGCGAAAGGCTTCTTGAAGGAAAGCTGTAACTCTGTGAGATGAATTAACAGAACACAAAGCAGTTTCTCAGAAAGCTTCTTTCCAGTTTTAACGGAAGATATTTACTTTTTCACCATAGCCCTCTATGGGATTCCAAATATCAGTTTGCCAATTCCACAAGAACAGCCTTAGCGAAAGGCTTCTTGAGGGGAAAGATGTAACTCTGTGAGATGAATTAACAGAACACAAAGCAGTTTCTCAAGCTTCTTTCCAGTTTTAACGGAAGATATTTCCTTTTCACCATTGCCCTCTATGGGCTTCCAAATATCACTTTGCCAATTCCACAAGAACAGCCTTAGCGAAAGGCTTCTTGAAGGAAAGATGTAACTCTGTGAGATGAATTAACAGAACACAAAGCAGTTTCTCAGAAAGCTTCTTTCCAGTTTTTAACGGAAGATATTTCCTTTTCACCATTGCCCTCTATGGGCTTCCAAATATCACTTTGCCAATTCCACAAGAACAGCCTTAGCGAAAGGCTTCTTGAAGGAAAGATGTAACTCTGTGAGATGAATTAACAGAACACAAAGCAGTTTCTCAGAAAGCTTCTTTCCAGTTTTAACGGAAGATATTTCCTTTTCACCATTGCCCTCTATGGGCTTCAAATATCACTTTGCCAATTCCACAAGAACAGTCTTAGCGAAAGGCTTCTTGAAGGGAAAGATGTAACTCTGTGAGATGAATTAACAGAACACAAAGCAGTTTCTCAGAAAGCTTCTTTCCAGTTTTTGAAGATATTTCCTTTTCACCATAGCCCTCTATGGGCTTCCAAATATCACTTTGCCAATTCCACAAGAACAGCCTTAGCGAAGGCTTCTTGAAGGAAAGCTGTAACTCTGTGAGATGAATTAACAGAACACAAAGCAGTTTCTCAGAAAGCTTCTTTCCAGTTTTAACCGAAGATATTTCCTTTTTCACCATTGCCCTCTATGGGCTTCCAAATATCACTTTGCCAATTCCACAAGAACAGCCTTAGCGACAGGCTTCTTGAAGGGAAAGATGTAACTCTGTGAGATGAATTAACAGAACACAAAGCAGTTTCTCAAGCTTCTTTCCAGTTTTAACGGAAGATATTTCCTTTTCACCATAGCCCTCTATGGGCTTCCAAATATCACTTTGCCAATTCCACAAGAACAGTCTTAGCAGAAAGGCTTCTTGAGGAAAGCTGTAACTCTGTGAGATGAATTAACAGATCACAAAGCAGTTTCTCAGAAAGCGTCTTTCCAGGTTTTAACCGAAGATAATTCCTGTTTCACCATAGTCCTCTATGGGCTTCCAAATATCACATTGCAAATTCCACAACAACAGCATTAGTGAAAGGCTTCTTGAAGGAAAGATGTAACTCTGTGAGATGAATTAACAGAACACAAAGCAGTTTCTCAGAAAGCTTCTTTCCAGTTTTAAGGAAGATATTTCCTTTTTCACCATAGCCCTCTATGGGCTTCAAATATCACTTTGCCAATTCCACAAGAACAGTCTTAGAGAAAGGCTTCTTGAGGAAAGCTGTAACTCTGTGAGATGAATTAACAGAACACAAAGCAGTTTCTCAGAAAGCTTCTTTCCAGTATTTAACGGAAGATATTTCCTTTTCACCATAGCCCTCTATGGGCTTCCAAATATCACTTTGCCAATTCCACAAGAACAGCATTAGCGAAAGGCTTCTTGAAGGATGTAACTCTGTGAGATGAATTAACAGAACACAAAGCAGTTTCTCAAGCTTCTTTCCAGTTTTTAACGGAAGATATTTCCTTTTCACCATAGCCCTCTATGGGCTTCCAAATATCACTTTGCCAATTCCACAAGAACAGTCTTAGCGAAAGGCTTCTTGAGGGAAAGCTGTAACTCTGTGAGATGAATTAACAGAACACAAAGCAGTTTCTCAGAAAGCTTCTTTCCAGTTTTTAACGGAAGATATTTCCTTTTCACCATAGCCCTCTATGGGCTTCCAAATATCACTTTGCCAATTCCACAAGAACAGCTTAGCGAAAGGCTTCTTGAAGGAAAGATGTAACTCTGTGAGATGAATTAACAGAACACAAAGCAGTTTCTCAAGCTTCTTTCCAGTTTTTAACGGAAGATATTTCCTTTTCACCATAGCCCTCTATGGGCTTCCAAATATCACTTTGCCAATTCCACAAGAACAGCCTTAGCGAAGGCTTCTTGAAGGAAAGCTGTAACTCTGTGAGATGAATTAACAGAACACAAAGCAGTTTCTCAGAGCTTCTTTCCAGTTTTTAACGGAAGATATTTCCTTTTCACCATAGCCCTCTATGGGCTTCCAAATATCACTTTGCCAATTCCACAAGAACAGTCTTAGCGAAAGGCTTCTTGAAGGAAAGATGTAACTCTGTGAGATGAATTAACAGAACACAAAGCAGTTTCTCAAGCTTCTTTCCAGTTTTTAACGGAAGATATTTCCTTTTTCACCATAGCCCTCTATGGGCTTCCAAATATCACTTTGCCAATTCCACAAGAACAGCCTTAGCGAAAGGCTTATTGAAGGAAAGATAACTCTGTGAGATGAATTAACAGAACACAAAGCAGTTTCTCAAGCTTCTTTCCAGTTTTTAACGGAAGATATTTCCTTTTCACCATAGCCCTCTATGGGCTTCCAAATATCACTTTGCCAATTCCAAGAACAGACTTAGAGACAGGCTTCTTGAAGGAAAGATGTAACTCTGTGAGATGAATTAACAGAACACAAAGCAGTTTCTCAAGCTTCTTTCCAGTTTTTAACGGAAGATATTTCCTTTTCACCATAGCCCTCTATGGGCTTCCAAATATCACTTTGCCAATTCCACAAGAACAGCCTTAGCGAAAGGCTTCTTGAAGGAAAGATGTAACTCTGTGAGATGAATTAACAGAACACAAAGCAGTTTCTCAGAAAGCTTCTTTCAGTTTTTAACGGAAGATATTTCCTTTTCACCATAGCCCTCTATGGGCTTCCAAATATCACTTTGCCAATTCCACAAGAACAGTCTTAGCGAAAGGCTTCTTGAGGGAAAGCTGTAACTCTGTGAGATGAATTAACAGAACACAAAGCAGTTTCTCAAGCTTCTTTCCAGTTTTTAACGGAAGATATTTCCTTTTTCACCATTGCCCTCTATGGGCTTCCAAATATCACTTTGCCAATTCCACAAGAACAGTCTTAGCGAAAGGCTTCTTGAAGGAAAGCTGTAACTCTGTGAGATGAATTAACAGAACACAAAGCAGTTTCTCAGAAAGCTTCTTTCCAGTTTTTAATGGAAGATATTTCCTTTTCACCATAGCCCTCTATGGGCTTCCAAATATCACTTTGCCAATTCCACAAGAACAGTCTTAGAGAAAGGCTTCTTGAAGGGAAAGCTGTAACTCTGTGAGATGAATTAACAGAACACAAAGCAGTTTCTCAAGCTTCTTTCCAGTTTTAAAGGAAGATATTTCCTTTTCACCATTAGCCCTCTATGGGCTTCCAAATATCACTTTGCCAATTCCACAAGAACAGTCTTAGGAAAGGCTTCTTGAAGGGAAAGCTGTAACTCTGTGAGATGAATTAACAGAACACAAAGCAGTTTCTCAGAAAGCTTCTTTCCAGTTTTAACGGAAGATATTTCCTTTTCACCATAGCCCTCTATGGGCTTCCAAATATCACTTTGCCAATTCCACAAGAACAGCCTTAGCGAAAGGCTTCTTGAAGGAAAGATGTAACTCTGTGAGATGAATTAACAGAACACAAAGCAGTTTCTCAGAAAGCTTCTTTCCAGTTTTAATGAAGATATTTCCTTTTTCACCATAGCCCTCTATGGGCTTCCAAATATCACTTTGCCAATTCCACAAGAACAGTCTTAGAGAAAGGCTTCTTGAGGAAAGCTGTAACTCTGTGAGATGAATTAACAGAACACAAAGCAGTTTCTCAGAAAGCTTCTTTCCAGTTTTAACGGAAGATATTTCCTTTTCACCATAGCCCTCTATGGGCTTCCAAATATCACTTTGCCAATTCCACAAGAACAGCATTAGCGAAGGCTTCTTGAAGGGAAAGATGTAACTCTGTGAGATGAATTAACAGAACACAAAGCAGTTTCTCAGAAAGCTTCTTTCCAGTTTTTAACGGAAGATATTTCCTTTTCACCATAGCCCTCTATGGGCTTCCAAATATCACTTTGCCAATTCACAAGAACAGTCTTAGCGAAGGCTTCTTGAAGGAAAGATGTAACTCTGTGAGATGAATTAACAGAACACAAAGCAGTTTCTCAGAAAGCTTCTTTCCAGTTTTTAACGGAAGATATTTCCTTTTCACCATAGCCCTCTATGGGCTTCCAAATATCACTTTGCCAATTCCACAAGAACAGCCTTAGCGAAAAGGCTTCTTGAAGGGAAAATGTAACTCTGTGAGATGAATTAACAGAACACAAAGCAGTTTCTCAAGCTTCTTTCCAGTTTTAACGGAAGATATTTCCTTTTTCACCATAGCCCTCTATGGGCTTCCAAATATCACTTTGCCAATTCCACAAGAACAGCCTTAGCGAAAGGCTTCTTGAAGGGAAAGATGTAACTCTGTGAGATGAATTAACAGAACACAAAGCAGTTTCTCAAGCTTCTTTCCAGTTTTAACGGAAGATATTTCCTTTTCACCATAGCCCTCTATGGGCTTCCAAATATCACTTTGCCAATTCCACAAGAACAGTCTTAGCGAAAGGCTTCTTGAAGGAAAGATGTAACTCTGTGAGATGAATTAACAGAACACAAAGCAGTTTCTCAGAAAGCTTCTTTCCAGTTTTAAGGAAGATATTTCCTTTTCACCATAGCCCTCTATGGGCTTCCAAATATCACTTTGCCAATTCCACAAGAACAGTCTTAGCGAAGGCTTCTTGAAGGAAAGCTGTAACTCTGTGAGATGAATTAACAGAACACAAAGCAGTTTCTCAAGCTTCTTTCCAGTTTTTAACGGAAGATATTTCCTTTTTCACCATAGCCCTCTATGGGCTTCCAAATATCACTTTGCCAATTCCACAAGAACAGACTTAGCGAAGGCTTCTTGAGGAAAGCTGTAACTCTGTGAGATGAATTAACAGAACACAAAGCAGTTTCTCAGAAAGCTTCTTTCCAGTTTTAACGAAGATATTTCCTTTTCACCATAGCCCTCTATGGGCTTCCAAATATCACTTTGCCAATTCCACAAGAACAGTCTTAGCGAAAGGCTTCTTGAGGGAAAGATGTAACTCTGTGAGATGAATTAACAGAACACAAAGCAGTTTCTCAGAAAGCTTCTTTCCAGTTTTTAACGAAGATATTTCCTTTTCACCATAGCCCTCTATGGGCTTCCAAATATCACTTTGCCAATTCCACAAGAACAGCCTTAGCGAAGGCTTCTTGAAGGAAAGATGTAACTCTGTGAGATGAATTAACAGAACACAAAGCAGTTTCTCAGAAAGCTTCTTTCCAGTTTTAACCCAAGATATTTCCTTTTTCACCATAGCCCTCTATGGGCTTCCAAATATCACTTTGCCAATTCCACAAGAACAGTCTTAGAAAGGCTTCTTGAGGAAAAGCTGTAACTCTGTGAGATGAATTAACAGAACACAAAGCAGTTTCTCAGAAAGCTTCTTTCCAGTATTTAACGGAAGATATTTCCTTTTCACCATAGCCCTCTATGGGCTTCCAAATATCACTTTGCCAATTCCACAAGAACAGCCTTAGCGAAAGGCTTCTTGAAGGAAAGATGTAACTCTGTGAGATGAATTAACAGAACACAAAGCAGTTTCTCAAGCTTCTTTCCAGTTTTTTGGAAGATATTTCCTTTTCACCATAGCCCTCTATGGGCTTCCAAATATCACTTTGCCAATTCCACAAGAACAGTCTTAGAAAGGCTTCTTGAAGGGAAAGCTGTAACTCTGTGAGATGAATTAACAGAACACAAAGCAGTTTCTCAGAAAGCTTCTTTCCAGTTTTAACGGAAGATATTTCCTTTTCACCATAGCCCTCTATGGGCTTCCAAATATCACTTTGCCAATTCCACAAGAACAGTCTTAGCGAAGGCTTCTTGAAGGAAAGATGTAACTCTGTGAGATGAATTAACAGAACACAAAGCAGTTTCTCAGAAAGCTTCTTTCCAGTTTTAACGGAAGATATTTCCTTTTTCACCATAGCCCTCTATGGGCTTCAAATATCACTTTGCCAATTCCACAAGAACAGTCTTAGCGAAAGGCTTCTTGAAGGAAAGATGTAACTCTGTGAGATGAATTAACAGAACACAAAGCAGTTTCTCAAGCTTCTTTCAGTTTTAACGGAAGATATTTCCTTTTCACCATAGCCCTCTATGGGCTTCCAAATATCACTTTGCCAATTCCACAAGAACAGCTTAGAAAGGCTTCTTGAAGGAAAGATGTAACTCTGTGAGATGAATTAACAGAACACAAAGCAGTTTCTCAGAAAGCTTCTTTCCAGTTTTTAACGGAAGATATTTCCTTTTCACCATAGCCCTCTATGGGCTTCCAAATATCACTTTGCCAATTCCACAAGAACAGTCTTAGCGAAAGGCTTCTTGAGGAAAGCTGTAACTCTGTGAGATGAATTAACAGAACACAAAGCAGTTTCTCAGAAAGCTTCTTTCCAGTTTTAACGGAAGATATTTCCTTTTCACCATAGCCCTCTATGGGCTTCCAAATATCACTTTGCCAATTCCACAAGAACAGCCTTAGCGAAAGGCTTCTTGAAGGAAAGATGTAACTCTGTGAGATGAATTAACAGAACACAAAGCAGTTTCTCAAGCTTCTTTCCAGTTTTAATGGAAGATATTTCCTTTTTCACCATAGCCCTCTATGGGCTTCCAAATATCACTTTGCCAATTCCACAAGAACAGTCTTAGAAGGCTTCTTGAAGGGAAAGCTGTAACTCTGTGAGATGAATTAACAGAACACAAAGCAGTTTCTCAGAAAGCTTCTTTCCAGTTTTAACGGAAGATATTTCCTTTTTCACCATAGCCCTCTATGGGCTTCCAAATATCACTTTGCCAATTCCACAAGAACAGCATCTTAAAGGCTTCTTGAAGAAAGCTGTAACTCTGTGAGATGAATTAACAGAACACAAAGCAGTTTCTCAGAAAGCTTCTTTCCAGTTTTTAACGGAAGATATTTCCTTTTCACCATAGCCCTCTATGGGCTTCCAAATATCACTTTGCCAATTCCACAAGAACAGCCTTAGCGAAAGGCTTCTTGAAGGAAAGATGTAACTCTGTGAGATGAATTAACAGAACACAAAGCAGTTTCTCAAGCTTCTTTCAGTTTTAACGGAAGATATTTCCTTTTCACCATAGCCCTCTATGGGCTTCCAAATATCACTTTGCCAATTCCACAAGAACAGTCTTAGCGAAAGGCTTCTTGAAAAACTCTGTGAGATGAATTAACAGAACACAAAGCAGTTTCTCAGAAAGCTTCTTTCCAGTTTTTAACGGAAGATATTTCCTTTTCACCATAGCCCTCTATGGGCTTCCAAATATCACTTTGCCAATTCCACAAGAACAGTCTTAGCGAAAGGCTTCTTGAAGGAAAAGCTGTAACTCTGTGAGATGAATTAACAGAACACAAAGCAGTTTCTCAGAAAGCTTCTTTCCAGTTTTTAACGGAAGATATTTCCTTTTCACCATTGCCCTCTATGGGCTTCCAAATATCACTTTGCCAATTCCACAAGAACAGCCTTAGCGAAAAGGCTTCTTGAGGAAAGATGTAACTCTGTGAGATGAATTAACAGAACACAAAGCAGTTTCTCGAAAGCTTCTTTCCAGTTTTAACGGAAGATATTTCCTTTTTCACCATAGCCCTCTATGGGCTTCCAAATATCACTTTGCCAATTCCACAAGAACAGCCTTAGCGAAAGGCTTCTTGAAGGAAAGCTGTAACTCTGTGAGATGAATTAACAGAACACAAAGCAGTTTCTCAGAAAGCTTCTTTCAGTTTTAATGGAAGATATTTCCTTTTCACCATAGCCCTCTATGGGCTTCCAAATATCACTTTGCCAATTCCACAAGAACAGCCTTAGCGAAAGGCTTCTTGAAGGAAAGCTGTAACTCTGTGAGATGAATTAACAGAACACAAAGCAGTTTCTCAGAAAGCTTCTTTCCAGTTTTTAACGGAAGATATTTCCTTTTTCACCATAGCCCTCTATGGGCTTCCAAATATCACTTTGCCAATTCCACAAGAACAGCCTTAGGAAAGGCTTGAAGGAAAGCTGTAACTCTGTGAGATGAATTAACAGAACACAAAGCAGTTTCTCAGAAAGCTTCTTTCCAGTTTTAACGGAAGATATTTCCTTTTCACCATAGCCCTCTATGGGCTTCCAAATATCACTTTGCCAATTCCACAAGAACAGCATTAGCGAAAAGGCTTCTTGAAGGAAAGCTGTAACTCTGTGAGATGAATTAACAGAACACAAAGCAGTTTCTCAAGCTTCTTTCCAGTTTTAACGGAAGATATTTCCTTTTCACCATAGCCCTCTATGGGCTTCCAAATATCACTTTGCCAATTCCACAAGAACAGTCTTAGAAAGGCTTCTTGAAGGAAAGCTGTAACTCTGTGAGATGAATTAACAGAACACAAAGCAGTTTCTCAAGCTTCTTTCCAGTTTTAACGGAAGATATTTCCTTTTTCACCATAGCCCTCTATGGGCTTCCAAATATCACTTTGCCAATTCCACAAGAACAGCCTTAGCGAAAGGCTTCTTGAAGGAAAGATGTAACTCTGTGAGATGAATTAACAGAACACAAAGCAGTTTCTCAGAAAGCTTCTTTCCAGTTTTTAATGGAAGATATTTCCTTTTCACCATAGCCCTCTATGGGCTTCCAAATATCACTTTGCCAATTCCACAAGAACAGCCTTAGCGAAAGGCTTCTTGAAGGAAAGATGTAACTCTGTGAGATGAATTAACAGAACACAAAGCAGTTTCTCAAGCTTCTTTCCAGTTTTTAACGGAAGATATTTCCTTTTTCACCATAGCCCTCTATGGGCTTCAAATATCACTTTGCCAATTCCACAAGAACAGTCTTAGCGAAAGGCTTCTTGAAGGAAAGCTGTAACTCTGTGAGATGAATTAACAGAACACAAAGCAGTTTCTCAGAAAGCTTCTTTCCAGTTTTTAACGGAAGATATTTCCTTTTCACCATAGCCCTCTATGGGCTTCCAAATATCACTTTGCCAATTCCACAAGAACAGCCTTAGCGAAAGGCTTCTTGAAGGAAAGATGTAACTCTGTGAGATGAATTAACAGAACACAAAGCAGTTTCTCAAGAAAGCTTCTTTCCAGTTTTTAACGGAAGATATTTCCTTTTTCACCATAGCCCTCTATGGGCTTCCAAATATCACTTTGCCAATTCCACAAGAACAGTCTTAGCGAAAGGCTTCTTGAAGGGAAAGCTGTAACTCTGTGAGATGAATTAACAGAACACAAAGCAGTTTCTCAGAAAGCTTCTTTCCAGTTTTAACGGAAGATATTTCCTTTTTCACCATAGCCCTCTATGGGCTTCCAAATATCACTTTGCCAATTCCACAAGAACAGCCTTAGCGAAAGGCTTCTTGAAGGAAAGATGTAACTCTGTGAGATGAATTAACAGAACACAAAGCAGTTTCTCAAGCTTCTTTCCAGTTTTAACGGAAGATATTTCCTTTTCACCATAGCCCTCTATGGGCTTCCAAATATCACTTTGCCAATTCCACAAGAACAGTCTTAGAAAGGCTTCTTGAAGGAAAGCTGTAACTCTGTGAGATGAATTAACAGAACACAAAGCAGTTTCTCAGAAAGCTTCTTTCCAGTTTTTAACGGAAGATATTTCCTTTTCACCATAGCCCTCTATGGGCTTCCAAATATCACTTTGCCAATTCCACAAGAACAGCCTTAGCGAAAGGCTTCTTGAAGGAAAGATGTAACTCTGTGAGATGAATTAACAGAACACAAAGCAGTTTCTCAAGCTTCTTTCCAGTTTTAAGGAAGATATTTCCTTTTCACCATAGCCCTCTATGGGCTTCCAAATATCACTTTGCCAATTCCACAAGAACAGTCTTAGCGAAAGGCTTCTTGAGGGAAAGCTGTAACTCTGTGAGATGAATTAACAGAACACAAAGCAGTTTCTCAGAAAGCTTCTTTCCAGTTTTAACGGAAGATATTTCCTTTTCACCATAGCCCTCTATGGGCTTCCAAATATCACTTTGCCAATTCCACAAGAACAGTCTTAGCGAAAGGCTTCTTGAAGGAAAGATGTAACTCTGTGAGATGAATTAACAGAACACAAAGCAGTTTCTCAGAAAGCTTCTTTCCAGTTTTAACGGAAGATATTTCCTTTTCACCATAGCCCTCTATGGGCTTCCAAATATCACTTTGCCAATTCCACAAGAACAGCCTTAGAAAGGCTTCTTGAAGGAAAGCTGTAACTCTGTGAGATGAATTAACAGAACACAAAGCAGTTTCTCAAGCTTCTTTCCAGTTTTTAACGAAGATATTTCCTTTTCACCATAGCCCTCTATGGGCTTCCAAATATCACTTTGCCAATTCCACAAGAACAGTCTTAGCGAAAAGGCTTCTTGAAGGAAAGATGTAACTCTGTGAGATGAATTAACAGAACACAAAGCAGTTTCTCAAGCTTCTTTCCAGTTTTAACGGAAGATATTTCCTTTTCACCATAGCCTCTATGGGCTTCCAAATATCACTTTGCCAATTCCACAAGAACAACAGACTTAGCGAAAGGCTTCTTGAAGGAAAGATGTAACTCTGTGAGATGAATTAACAGAACACAAAGCAGTTTCTCAGAAAGCTTCTTTCCAGTTTTAACGAAGATATTTCCTTTTCACCATAGCCCTCTATGGGCTTCCAAATATCACTTTGCCAATTCCACAAGAACAGTCTTAGCGAAGGCTTCTTGAAGGGAAAGATGTAACTCTGTGAGATGAATTAACAGAACACAAAGCAGTTTCTCAAGCTTCTTTCCAGTTTTAACGAAGATATTTCCTTTTCACCATAGCCCTCTATGGGCTTCCAAATATCACTTTGCCAATTCCACAAGAACAGCCTTAGCGAAAGGCTTCTTGAAGGAAAGATGTAACTCTGTGAGATGAATTAACAGAACACAAAGCAGTTTCTCAAGCTTCTTTCCAGTTTTTAACGGAAGATATTTCCTTTTCACCATAGCCCTCTATGGGCTTCCAAATATCACTTTGCCAATTCCACAAGAACAGCTTAGCGAAGGCTTCTTGAAGGAAAGATGTAACTCTGTGAGATGAATTAACAGAACACAAAGCAGTTTCTCAGAAAGCTTCTTTCCAGTTTTAACGGAAGATATTTCCTTTTCACCATAGCCCTCTATGGGCTTCCAAATATCACTTTGCCAATTCCACAAGAACAGCTTAGCGAAAAGGCTTCTTGAAGGAAAGATGTAACTCTGTGAGATGAATTAACAGAACACAAAGCAGTTTCTCAGAAAGCTTCTTTCCAGTTTTAAGGAAGATATTTCCTTTTCACCATAGCCCTCTATGGGCTTCCAAATATCACTTTGCCAATTCCACAAGAACAGCCTTAGAGAAAGGCTTCTTGAAGAAAACTCTGTGAGATGAATTAACAGAACACAAAGCAGTTTCTCAAGCTTCTTTCCAGTTTTAACGGAAGATATTTCCTTTTCACCATAGCCCTCTATGGGCTTCCAAATATCACTTTGCCAATTCCACAAGAACAGTCTTAGAAAAGGCTTCTTGAAGGAAAGCTGTAACTCTGTGAGATGAATTAACAGAACACAAAGCAGTTTCTCAGAAAGCTTCTTTCCAGTTTTAACGGAAGATATTTCCTTTTTCACCATAGCCCTCTATGGGCTTCCAAATATCACTTTGCCAATTCCACAAGAACAGCCTTAGCGAAAGGCTTCTTGAAGGAAAGATGTAACTCTGTGAGATGAATTAACAGAACACAAAGCAGTTTCTCAGAAAGCTTCTTTCCAGTTTTAAGGAAGATATTTCCTTTTCACCATAGCCCTCTATGGGCTTCCAAATATCACTTTGCCAATTCCACAAGAACAGCCTTAGCGAAAGGCTTCTTGAAGGAAAGATGTAACTCTGTGAGATGAATTAACAGAACACAAAGCAGTTTCTCAGAAAGCTTCTTTCAGTTTTTAACGGAAGATATTTCCTTTTCACCATAGCCCTCTATGGGCTTCCAAATATCACTTTGCCAATTCCACAAGAACAGCCTTAGCGAAAGGCTTCTTGAAGGAAAGATGTAACTCTGTGAGATGAATTAACAGAACACAAAGCAGTTTCTCAGAAAGCTTCTTTCCAGTTTTTAACGGAAGATATTTCCTTTTTCACCATAGCCCTCTATGGGCTTCCAAATATCACTTTGCCAATTCCACAAGAACAGCCTTAGCGAAAGGCTTCTTGAAGGGAAAGCTGTAACTCTGTGAGATGAATTAACAGAACACAAAGCAGTTTCTCAGAAAGCTTCTTTCCAGTTTTAACGGAAGATATTTCCTTTTCACCATAGCCCTCTATGGGCTTCCAAATATCACTTTGCCAATTCCACAAGAACAGCCTTAGCGAAAGGCTTCTTGAAGGAGATGTAACTCTGTGAGATGAATTAACAGAACACAAAGCAGTTTCTCAAGCTTCTTTCCAGTTTTAACGGAAGATATTTCCTTTTTCACACCAGCCCTCTATGGGCTTCCAAATATCACTTTGCCAATTCCACAAGAACAGTCTTAGCGAAAGGCTTCTTGAAGGAAAATGTAACTCTGTGAGATGAATTAACAGAACACAAAGCAGTTTCTCAGAAAGCTTCTTTCCAGTTTTTAACGGAAGATATTTCCTTTTCACCATAGCCCTCTATGGGCTTCCAAATATCACTTTGCCAATTCCACAAGAACAGTCTTAGAAAGGCTTCTTGAAGGGAAAGCTGTAACTCTGTGAGATGAATTAACAGAACACAAAGCAGTTTCTCAGAAGCTTCTTTCCAGTTTTTAACGGAAGATATTTCCTTTTCACCATAGCCCTCTATGGGCTTCCAAATATCACTTTGCCAATTCCACAAGAACAGCCTTAGCGAAAGGCTTCTTGAAGGAAAGATGTAACTCTGTGAGATGAATTAACAGAACACAAAGCAGTTTCTCAGAAAGCTTCTTTCCAGTTTTAACGGAAGATATTTCCTTTTCACCATAGCCCTCTATGGGCTTCCAAATATCACTTTGCCAATTCCACAAGAACAGCCTTAGAGAAAGGCTTCTTGAAGGGAAAAAGCTGTAACTCTGTGAGATGAATTAACAGAACACAAAGCAGTTTCTCAAGCTTCTTTCCAGTTTTAAGGAAGATATTTCCTTTTCACCATAGCCCTCTATGGGCTTCAAATATCACTTTGCCAATTCCACAAGAACAGCTTAGAAAGGCTTCTTGAAGGAAAGATGTAACTCTGTGAGATGAATTAACAGAACACAAAGCAGTTTCTCAAGCTTCTTTCCAGTTTTAACGGAAGATATTTCCTTTTTCACCATAGCCCTCTATGGGCTTCCAAATATCACTTTGCCAATTCCACAAGAACAGTCTTAGCGAAAGGCTTCTTGAGGAAAGCTGTAACTCTGTGAGATGAATTAACAGAACACAAAGCAGTTTCTCAGAAAGCTTCTTTCCAGTTTTAACGGAAGATATTTCCTTTTCACCATAGCCCTCTATGGGCTTCCAAATATCACTTTGCCAATTCCACAAGAACAGCCTTAGCGAAAGGCTTCTTGAAGGAAAGATGTAACTCTGTGAGATGAATTAACAGAACACAAAGCAGTTTCTCAGAAAGCTTCTTTCCAGTTTTAACGGAAGATATTTCCTTTTCACCATAGCCCTCTATGGGCTTCCAAATATCACTTTGCCAATTCCACAAGAACAGTCTTAGAGAAAGGCTTCTTGAGGGAAAGCTGTAACTCTGTGAGATGAATTAACAGAACACAAAGCAGTTTCTCAAGCTTCTTTCCAGTTTTAACGGAAGATATTTCCTTTTCACCATAGCCCTCTATGGGCTTCCAAATATCACTTTGCCAATTCCACAAGAACAGCCTTAGCGAAAGGCTTCTTGAAGGGAAAGATGTAACTCTGTGAGATGAATTAACAGAACACAAAGCAGTTTCTCAAGCTTCTTTCCAGTTTTTAAGGAAGATATTTCCTTTTCACCATAGCCCTCTATGGGCTTCAAATATCACTTTGCCAATTCCACAAGAACAGTCTTAGCGAAAGGCTTCTTGAAGGAAAGATGTAACTCTGTGAGATGAATTAACAGAACACAAAGCAGTTTCTCAAGCTTCTTTCCAGTTTTTTAACGGAAGATATTTCCTTTTCACCATAGCCCTCTATGGGCTTCCAAATATCACTTTGCCAATTCCACAAGAACAGTCTTAGCGAAAGGCTTCTTGAAGGAAAGATGTAACTCTGTGAGATGAATTAACAGAACACAAAGCAGTTTCTCAAGCTTCTTTCCAGTTTTAACGGAAGATATTTCCTTTTCACCATAGCCCTCTATGGGCTTCCAAATATCACTTTGCCAATTCCACAAGAACAGTCTTAGCGAAAGGCTTCTTGAAGGGAAAGATGTAACTCTGTGAGATGAATTAACAGAACACAAAGCAGTTTCTCAGAAAGCTTCTTTCCAGTTTTAACGGAAGATATTTCCTTTTTCACCATAGCCCTCTATGGGCTTCCAAATATCACTTTGCCAATTCCACAAGAACAGCCTTAGCGAAAGGCTTCTTGAAGGAAAAGCTGTAACTCTGTGAGATGAATTAACAGAACACAAAGCAGTTTCTCAAGCTTCTTTCCAGTTTTTAACGGAAGATATTTCCTTTTTCTAGCCCTCTATGGGCTTCCAAATATCACTTTGCCAATTCCACAAGAACAGCCTTAGCGAAAGGCTTCTTGAAGGAAAGATGTAACTCTGTGAGATGAATTAACAGAACACAAAGCAGTTTCTCAAGCTTCTTTCCAGTTTTTAATGGAAGATATTTCCTTTTTCACCATAGCCCTCTATGGGCTTCCAAATATCACTTTGCCAATTCCACAAGAACAGTCTTAGCGAAAGGCTTCTTGAAGGGAAAGCTGTAACTCTGTGAGATGAATTAACAGAACACAAAGCAGTTTCTCAGAAAGCTTCTTTCAGTTTTTAACGGAAGATATTTCCTTTTCACCATAGCCCTCTATGGGCTTCCAAATATCACTTTGCCAATTCCACAAGAACAGCATCTTGCGAAAGGCTTCTTGAAGGAAAGATGTAACTCTGTGAGATGAATTAACAGAACACAAAGCAGTTTCTCAAGCTTCTTTCCAGTTTTAACGGAAGATATTTCCTTTTTCACCATAGCCCTCTATGGGCTTCCAAATATCACTTTGCCAATTCCACAAGAACAGCCTTAGCGAAAGGCTTCTTGAAGGAAAGATGTAACTCTGTGAGATGAATTAACAGAACACAAAGCAGTTTCTCAGAAAGCTTCTTTCCAGTTTTTAACGGAAGATATTTCCTTTTCACCATAGCCCTCTATGGGCTTCCAAATATCACTTTGCCAATTCCACAAGAACAGTCTTAGAAAGGCTTCTTGAAGGAAAGCTGTAACTCTGTGAGATGAATTAACAGAACACAAAGCAGTTTCTCAAGCTTCTTTCAGTTTTTCGGAAGATATTTCCTTTTCACCATAGCCCTCTATGGGCTTCCAAATATCACTTTGCCAATTCCACAAGAACAGCCTTAGCGAAAGGCTTCTTGAGGAAAGCTGTAACTCTGTGAGATGAATTAACAGAACACAAAGCAGTTTCTCAAGCTTCTTTCCAGTTTTTAACGGAAGATATTTCCTTTTCACCATAGCCCTCTATGGGCTTCCAAATATCACTTTGCCAATTCCACAAGAACAGCCTTAGCGAAAGGCTTCTTGAAGGAAAGCTGTAACTCTGTGAGATGAATTAACAGAACACAAAGCAGTTTCTCAAGCTTCTTTCCAGTTTTTAACGGAAGATATTTCCTTTTTCACCATAGCCCTCTATGGGCTTCCAAATATCACTTTGCCAATTCCACAAGAACAGCCTTAGCGAAAGGCTTCTTGAAGGAAAGCTGTAACTCTGTGAGATGAATTAACAGAACACAAAGCAGTTTCTCAGAAAGCTTCTTTCCAGTTTTAAAGGAAGATATTTCCTTTTCACCATAGCCCTCTATGGGCTTCCAAATATCACTTTGCCAATTCCACAAGAACAGTCTTAGCGAAAGGCTTCTTGAAGGAAAGCTGTAACTCTGTGAGATGAATTAACAGAACACAAAGCAGTTTCTCAGAAAGCTTCTTTCCAGTTTTAACGGAAGATATTTCCTTTTCACCATAGCCCTCTATGGGCTTCCAAATATCACTTTGCCAATTCCACAAGAACAGCATTAGCGAAAGGCTTCTTGAAGGAAAGATGTAACTCTGTGAGATGAATTAACAGAACACAAAGCAGTTTCTCAAAGCTTCTTTCCAGTTTTAACGGAAGATATTTCCTTTTTCACCATAGCCCTCTATGGGCTTCCAAATATCACTTTGCCAATTCCACAAGAACAGCCTTAGCGAAAGGCTTCTTGAGGGAAAGCTGTAACTCTGTGAGATGAATTAACAGAACACAAAGCAGTTTCTCAAGCTTCTTTCCAGTTTTAACGGAAGATATTTCCTTTTCACCATAGCCCTCTATGGGCTTCCAAATATCACTTTGCCAATTCCACAAGAACAGCCTTAGCGAAGGCTTCTTGAAGGAAAGATGTAACTCTGTGAGATGAATTAACAGAACACAAAGCAGTTTCTCAGAAAGCTTCTTTCCAGTTTTTAACGGAAGATATTTCCTTTTCACCATAGCCCTCTATGGGCTTCCAAATATCACTTTGCCAATTCCACAAGAACAGCCTTAGCGAAAGGCTTCTTGAAGGAAAGATGTAACTCTGTGAGATGAATTAACAGAACACAAAGCAGTTTCTCAGAAAGCTTCTTTCCAGTTTTAATGGAAGATATTTCCTTTTTCACCATAGCCCTCTATGGGCTTCCAAATATCACTTTGCCAATTCCACAAGAACAGCCTTAGCGAAGGCTTCTTGAAGGAAAGATGTAACTCTGTGAGATGAATTAACAGAACACAAAGCAGTTTCTCAAGCTTCTTTCAGTTTTTAACGGAAGATATTTCCTTTTCACCATAGCCCTCTATGGGCTTCCAAATATCACTTTGCCAATTCCACAAGAACAGCCTTAGCGAAAGGCTTCTTGAAGGAAAAGCTGTAACTCTGTGAGATGAATTAACAGAACACAAAGCAGTTTCTCAAGCTTCTTTCAGTTTTTAACGGAAGATATTTCCTTTTCACCATAGCCCTCTATGGGCTTCCAAATATCACTTTGCCAATTCCACAAGAACAGCCTTAGCGAAAGGCTTCTTGAAGGAAAGATGTAACTCTGTGAGATGAATTAACAGAACACAAAGCAGTTTCTCAAGCTTCTTTCCAGTTTTTAACGGAAGATATTTCCTTTTCACCATAGCCCTCTATGGGCTTCCAAATATCACTTTGCCAATTCCACAAGAACAGCCTTAGCGAAAGGCTTCTTGAAGGAAAGATGTAACTCTGTGAGATGAATTAACAGAACACAAAGCAGTTTCTCAGAAAGCTTCTTTCCAGTTTTTAACGGAAGATATTTCCTTTTTCACCATAGCCCTCTATGGGCTTCCAAATATCACTTTGCCAATTCCACAAGAACAGTCTTAGAGAAAGGCTTCTTGAAGGAAAGCTGTAACTCTGTGAGATGAATTAACAGAACACAAAGCAGTTTCTCAGAAAGCTTCTTTCCAGTTTTTAACGGAAGATATTTCCTTTTCACCATAGCCTCTATGGGCTTCCAAATATCACTTTGCCAATTCCACAAGAACAGCCTTAGCGAAAAGGCTTCTTGAAGGAAAGCTGTAACTCTGTGAGATGAATTAACAGAACACAAAGCAGTTTCTCAGAAAGCTTCTTTCCAGTTTTTAACGAAGATATTTCCTTTTCACCATAGCCCTCTATGGGCTTCCAAATATCACTTTGCCAATTCCACAAGAACAGCCTTAGCGAAAGGCTTCTTGAAGGGAAAGATGTAACTCTGTGAGATGAATTAACAGAACACAAAGCAGTTTCTCAAGCTTCTTTCCAGTTTTTAACGGAAGATATTTCCTTTTCACCATAGCCCTCTATGGGCTTCCAAATATCACTTTGCCAATTCCACAAGAACAGTCTTAGAGAAAGGCTTCTTGAAGGAAGATGTAACTCTGTGAGATGAATTAACAGAACACAAAGCAGTTTCTCAAGCTTCTTTCCAGTTTTAACGGAAGATATTTCCTTTTCACCATAGCCCTCTATGGGCTTCCAAATATCACTTTGCCAATTCCACAAGAACAGCCTTAGCGAAAAGGCTTCTTGAAGGAAAGATGTAACTCTGTGAGATGAATTAACAGAACACAAAGCAGTTTCTCAAGCTTCTTTCCAGTTTTTAACGGAAGATATTTCCTTTTCACCATAGCCCTCTATGGGCTTCCAAATATCACTTTGCCAATTCCACAAGAACAGCCTTAGCGAAAGGCTTCTTGAAGGAAAGATGTAACTCTGTGAGATGAATTAACAGAACACAAAGCAGTTTCTCAGAAAGCTTCTTTCCAGTTTTAACGGAAGATATTTCCTTTTCACCATAGCCCTCTATGGGCTTCCAAATATCACTTTGCCAATTCCACAAGAACAGCCTTAGCGAAAGGCTTCTTGAAGGAAAGATGTAACTCTGTGAGATGAATTAACAGAACACAAAGCAGTTTCTCAGAAAGCTTCTTTCCAGTTTTTAACTGAAGATATTTCCTTTTTCACCATAGCCCTCTATGGGCTTCCAAATATCACTTTGCCAATTCCACAAGAACAGCCTTAGCGAAAGGCTTCTTGAAGGGAAAGATGTAACTCTGTGAGATGAATTAACAGAACACAAAGCAGTTTCTCAAGCTTCTTTCCAGTTTTAACGAAGATATTTCCTTTTCACCATAGCCCTCTATGGGCTTCCAAATATCACTTTGCCAATTCCACAAGAACAGTCTTAGAAAAAGGCTTCTTGAGGGAAAGCTGTAACTCTGTGAGATGAATTAACAGAACACAAAGCAGTTTCTCAGAAAGCTTCTTTCCAGTATTTAACGGAAGATATTTCCTTTTCACCATAGCCCTCTATGGGCTTCCAAGTATCACTTTGCCAATTCCACAAGAACAGCCTTGGTGAAAGGCTTGTTGAAGGGAAAGATGTAACTCTGTGAGATGAATTAACAGAACACAAAGCAGTTTCTCAGAAAGCTTCTTTCCAGTTTTTAAGGAAGATATTTCCTTTTCACCATAGCCCTCTATGGGCTTCCAAATATCACTTTGCCAATTCCACAAGAACAGCCTTAGCGAAAAGGCTTCTTGAAGGAAAGCTGTAACTCTGTGAGATGAATTAACAGAACACAAAGCAGTTTCTCAAGCTTCTTTCAGTTTTTAACGGAAGATATTTCCTTTTTCACCATAGCCCTCTATGGGCTTCAAATATCACTTTGCCAATTCCACAAGAACAGTCTTAGAGAAAGGCTTCTTGAAGGGAAAGCTGTAACTCTGTGAGATGAATTAACAGAACACAAAGCAGTTTCTCAAGCTTCTTTCCAGTTTTAACGGAAGATATTTCCTTTTCACCATAGCCTCTATGGGCTTCCAAATATCACTTTGCCAATTCCACAAGAACAGTCTTAGCGAAGGCTTCTTGAAGGAAAGATGTAACTCTGTGAGATGAATTAACAGAACACAAAGCAGTTTCTCAGAAAGCTTCTTTCCAGTTTTAACGGAAGATATTTCCTTTTCACCATAGCCCTCTATGGGCTTCCAAATATCACTTTGCCAATTCCACAAGAACAGTCTTAGCGAAAGGCTTCTTGAAGGAAAGATGTAACTCTGTGAGATGAATTAACAGAACACAAAGCAGTTTCTCAGAAAGCTTCTTTCCAGTTTTAACGGAAGATATTTCCTTTTCACCATAGCCCTCTATGGGCTTCCAAATATCACTTTGCCAATTCCACAAGAACAGTCTTAGCGAAAGGCTTCTTGAAGGAAAGATGTAACTCTGTGAGATGAATTAACAGAACACAAAGCAGTTTCTCAAGCTTCTTTCCAGTTTTTAACGGAAGATATTTCCTTTTCACCATAGCCCTCTATGGGCTTCCAAATATCACTTTGCCAATTCCACAAGAACAGCCTTAGCGAAAGGCTTCTTGAAGGGAAAGCTGTAACTCTGTGAGATGAATTAACAGAACACAAAGCAGTTTCTCAGAAAGCTTCTTTCCAGTTTTAATGGAAGATATTTCCTTTTTCACCATAGCCCTCTATGGGCTTCCAAATATCACTTTGCCAATTCCACAAGAACAGCCTTAGAAAGGCTTCTTGAAGGAAAGATGTAACTCTGTGAGATGAATTAACAGAACACAAAGCAGTTTCTCAGAAAGCTTCTTTCCAGTTTTAACGGAAGATATTTCCTTTTTCACCATAGCCTCTATGGGCTTCCAAATATCACTTTGCCAATTCCACAAGAACAGCCTTAGCGAAAGGCTTCTTGAGGAAAGCTGTAACTCTGTGAGATGAATTAACAGAACACAAAGCAGTTTCTCAAGCTTCTTTCAGTTTTTAACGGAAGATATTTCCTTTTCACCATAGCCCTCTATGGGCTTCCAAATATCACTTTGCCAATTCCACAAGAACAGCATTAGCGAAAGGCTTCTTGAAGGAAAGATGTAACTCTGTGAGATGAATTAACAGAACACAAAGCAGTTTCTCAAGCTTCTTTCCAGTTTTTAACGGAAGATATTTCCTTTTCACCATAGCCCTCTATGGGCTTCAAATATCACTTTGCCAATTCCACAAGAACAGTCTTAGCGAAAACTTCTTGAAGGAAAGCTGTAACTCGTGAGATGAATTAACAGAACACAAAGCAGTTTCTCAGAACTTCTTTCCAGTTTTTAACGGAAGATATTTCCTTTTCACCATAGCCCTCTATGGGCTTCCAAATATCACTTTGCCAATTCCACAAGAACAGCTTAGCGAAAGGCTTCTTGAAGGAAAGATGTAACTCTGTGAGATGAATTAACAGAACACAAAGCAGTTTCTCGAAAGCTTCTTTCCAGTTTTTAAGGAAGATATTTCCTTTTCACCATAGCCCTCTATGGGCTTCCAAATATCACTTTGCCAATTCCACAAGAACAGCCTTAGCGAAAGGCTTCTTGAAGGAAAGCTGTAACTCTGTGAGATGAATTAACAGAACACAAAGCAGTTTCTCAAGCTTCTTTCCAGTTTTAACGGAAGATATTTCCTTTTTCACCATAGCCCTCTATGGGCTTCCAAATATCACTTTGCCAATTCCACAAGAACAGCCTTAGCGAAGGCTTCTTGAAGGAAAGATGTAACTCTGTGAGATGAATTAACAGAACACAAAGCAGTTTCTCAGAAAGCTTCTTTCCAGTTTTTAACGAAGATATTTCCTTTTCACCATAGCCCTCTATGGGCTTCCAAATATCACTTTGCCAATTCCACAAGAACAGTCTTAGAGAAAGGCTTCTTGAGGGAAAGCTGTAACTCTGTGAGATGAATTAACAGAACACAAAGCAGTTTCTCAAGCTTCTTTCAGTTTTAACGGAAGATATTTCCTTTTCACCATAGCCCTCTATGGGCTTCCAAATATCACTTTGCCAATTCCACAAGAACAGTCTTAGCGAAAGGCTTCTTGAGGGAAAGCTGTAACTCTGTGAGATGAATTAACAGAACACAAAGCAGTTTCTCAGAAAGCTTCTTTCCAGTATTTAACGGAAGATATTTCCTTTTCACCAGCCCTCTATGGGCTTCCAAATATCACTTTGCCAATTCCACAAGAACAGCCTTAGCGAAAGGCTTCTTGAAGGGAAAGATGTAACTCTGTGAGATGAATTAACAGAACACAAAGCAGTTTCTCAAGCTTCTTTCCAGTTTTTAACGGAAGATATTTCCTTTTCACCATAGCCCTCTATGGGCTTCCAAATATCACTTTGCCAATTCCACAAGAACAGTCTTAGCGAAAGGCTTCTTGAAGGAAAGATGTAACTCTGTGAGATGAATTAACAGAACACAAAGCAGTTTCTCAGAAAGCTTCTTTCCAGTTTTAACGGAAGATATTTCCTTTTTCACCATAGCCCTCTATGGGCTTCCAAATATCACTTTGCCAATTCCACAAGAACAGCCTTAGCGAAAGGCTTCTTGAAGGAAAGATGTAACTCTGTGAGATGAATTAACAGAACACAAAGCAGTTTCTCAAGCTTCTTTCCAGTTTTTAAGGAAGATATTTCCTTTTCACCATAGCCCTCTATGGGCTTCCAAATATCACTTTGCCAATTCCACAAGAACAGCCTTAGCGAAAGGCTTCTTGAAGGAAAGCTGTAACTCTGTGAGATGAATTAACAGAACACAAAGCAGTTTCTCAGAAAGCTTCTTTCCAGTTTTAACGGAAGATATTTCCTTTTTCACCATAGCCCTCTATGGGCTTCCAAATATCACTTTGCCAATTCCACAAGAACAGTCTTAGAAAGGCTTCTTGAAGGAAAGCTGTAACTCTGTGAGATGAATTAACAGAACACAAAGCAGTTTCTCAGAAAGCTTCTTTCCAGTTTTAACGGAAGATATTTCCTTTTCACCATAGCCCTCTATGGGCTTCCAAATATCACTTTGCCAATTCCACAAGAACAGTCTTAGCGAAAGGCTTCTTGAAGGAAAGATGTAACTCTGTGAGATGAATTAACAGAACACAAAGCAGTTTCTCAGAAAGCTTCTTTCCAGTTTTTAACGGAAGATATTTCCTTTTCACCATAGCCCTCTATGGGCTTCCAAATATCACTTTGCCAATTCCACAAGAACAGTCTTAGCGAAAGGCTTCTTGAGGAAAGCTGTAACTCTGTGAGATGAATTAACAGAACACAAAGCAGTTTCTCAAGCTTCTTTCCAGTTTTTAACCGAAGATATTTCCTTTTTCACCATAGCCCTCTATGGGCTTCCAAATATCACTTTGCCAATTCCACAAGAACAGTCTTAGAAAGGCTTCTTGAAGGAAAGATGTAACTCTGTGAGATGAATTAACAGAACACAAAGCAGTTTCTCAAGCTTCTTTCCAGTTTTTTAACGGAAGATATTTCCTTTTTCACCATAGCCCTCTATGGGCTTCCAAACATCACTTTGCAAATTCCACAAGAACAGTCTTAGAGAAAGGCTTCTTGAGGGGAAAGCTGTAACTCTGTGAGATGAATTAACAGAACACAAAGCAGTTTCTCAAGCTTCTTTCCAGTTTTAACGGAAGATATTTCCTTTTCACCATAGCCCTCTATGGGCTTCCAAATATCACTTTGCCAATTCCACAAGAACAGCATTAGCGAAAGGCTTCGTGAAGGGAAAGATGTAACTCTGTGAGATGAATTAACAGAACACAAAGCAGTTTCTCAGAAAGCTTCTTTTCAGTTTTAACGGAAGATATTTCCTTTTCACCATAGCCCTCTATGGGCTTCCAAATATCACTTTGCCAATTCCACAAGAACAGCCTTAGCGAAGGCTTCTTGAAGGAAAGATGTAACTCTGTGAGATGAATTAACAGAACACAAAGCAGTTTCTCAGAAAGCTTCTTTCCAGTTTTAACGGAAGATATTTCCTTTTCACCATAGCCCTCTATGGGCTTCCAAATATCACTTTGCCAATTCCACAAGAACAGTCTTAGAGAAGGCTTCTTGAAGGAAAGATGTAACTCTGTGAGATGAATTAACAGAACACAAAGCAGTTTCTCAAGCTTCTTTCCAGTTTTTAAGGAAGATATTTCCTTTTCACCATAGCCCTCTATGGGCTTCCAAATATCACTTTGCCAATTCCACAAGAACAGCCTTAGCGAAAGGCTTCTTGAAGGAAAGATGTAACTCTGTGAGATGAATTAACAGAACACAAAGCAGTTTCTCAAGCTTCTTTCCAGTTTTTAACGGAAGATATTTCCTTTTCACCATAGCCCTCTATGGGCTTCCAAATATCACTTTGCCAATTCCACAAGAACAGCCTTAGCGAAAGGCTTCTTGAAGTGAAAGCTGTAACTCTGTGAGATGAATTAACAGAACACAAAGCAGTTTCTCAGAAAGCTTCTTTCCAGTTTTAACGGAAGATATTTCCTTTTCACCATAGCCCTCTATGGGCTTCCAAATATCACTTTGCCAATTCCACAAGAACAGTCTTAGCGAAAGGCTTCTTGAGGGGAAAGCTGTAACTCTGTGAGATGAATTAACAGAACACAAAGCAGTTTCTCAGAAAGCTTCTTTCCAGTTTTTAACGGAAGATATTTCCTTTTCACCATAGCCCTCTATGGGCTTCCAAATATCACTTTGCCAATTCCACAAGAACAGCCTTAGCGAAAGGCTTCTTGAGGGAAAAGCTGTAACTCTGTGAGATGAATTAACAGAACACAAAGCAGTTTCTCAGAAAGCTTCTTTCCAGTTTTAACGAAGATATTTCCTTTTCACCATAGCCTCTATGGGCTTCCAAATATCACTTTGCCAATTCCACAAGAACAGTCTTAGCGAAAAGGCTTCTTGAGGGAAAGCTGTAACTCTGTGAGATGAATTAACAGAACACAAAGCAGTTTCTCAGAAAGCTTCTTTCAGTTTTAACGGAAGATATTTCCTTTTCACCATAGCCCTCTATGGGCTTCCAAATATCACTTTGCCAATTCCACAAGAACAGTCTTAGCGAAGGCTTCTTGAGGGAAAGATGTAACTCTGTGAGATGAATTAACAGAACACAAAGCAGTTTCTCAAGCTTCTTTCCAGTATTTAACGGAAGATATTTCCTTTTTCACCATAGCCTCTATGGGCTTCCAAATATCACTTTGCCAATTCCACAAGAACAGCTTAGCGAAAGGCTTCTTGAAGGAAAATGTAACTCTGTGAGATGAATTAACAGAACACAAAGCAGTTTCTCAAGCTTCTTTCCAGTTTTAACGGAAGATATTTCCTTTTCACCATAGCCCTCTATGGGCTTCCAAATATCACTTTGCCAATTCCACAAGAACAGTCTTAGCGAAAGGCTTCTTGAAGGAAAGCTGTAACTCTGTGAGATGAATTAACAGAACACAAAGCAGTTTCTCAAGCTTCTTTCCAGTTTTAACGGAAGATATTTCCTTTTCACCATAGCCCTCTATGGGCTTCCAAATATCACTTTGCCAATTCCACAAGAACAGCCTTAGCGAAAGGCTTCTTGAAGGAAAGATGTAACTCTGTGAGATGAATTAACAGAACACAAAGCAGTTTCTCAAGCTTCTTTCCAGTTTTGGAAGATATTTCCTTTTCACCATAGCCCTCTATGGGCTTCCAAATATCACTTTGCCAATTCCACAAGAACAGTCTTAGCGAAAGGCTTCTTGAAGGAAAGATGTAACTCTGTGAGATGAATTAACAGAACACAAAGCAGTTTCTCAGAAAGCTTCTTTCCAGTTTTTAACGGAAGATATTTCCTTTTTCACCATAGCCCTCTATGGGCTTCCAAATATCACTTTGCCAATTCCACAAGAACAGCCTTAGCGAAAGGCTTCTTGAAGGAAAGATGTAACTCTGTGAGATGAATTAACAGAACACAAAGCAGTTTCTCAGAAAGCTTCTTTCCAGTTTTTAACGGAAGATATTTCCTTTTCACCATAGCCCTCTATGGGCTTCCAAATATCACTTTGCCAATTCCACAAGAACAGTCTTAGCGAAGGCTTCTTGAGGAAAGCTGTAACTCTGTGAGATGAATTAACAGAACACAAAGCAGTTTCTCAGAAAGCTTCTTTCCAGTTTTTAACGGAAGATATTTCCTTTTCACCATAGCCTCTATGGGCTTCCAAATATCACTTTGCCAATTCCACAAGAACAGTCTTAGCGAAAGGCTTCTTGAAGGAAAGATGTAACTCTGTGAGATGAATTAACAGAACACAAAGCAGTTTCTCAAGAAAGCTTCTTTCCAGTTTTAACGGAAGATATTTCCTTTTCACCATAGCCCTCTATGGGCTTCCAAATATCACTTTGCCAATTCCACAAGAACAGACTTAGAAAGGCTTCTTGAAGGAAAGATGTAACTCTGTGAGATGAATTAACAGAACACAAAGCAGTTTCTCAGAAAGCTTCTTTCCAGTTTTAAGGAAGATATTTCCTTTTCACCATAGCCCTCTATGGGCTTCCAAATATCACTTTGCCAATTCCACAAGAACAGCCTTAGCGAAAGGCTTCTTGAAGGAAAGATGTAACTCTGTGAGATGAATTAACAGAACACAAAGCAGTTTCTCAGAAAGCTTCTTTCCAGTTTTAAGGAAGATATTTCCTTTTCACCATAGCCCTCTATGGGCTTCCAAATATCACTTTGCCAATTCCACAAGAACAGCCTTAGCGAAAAGGCTTCTTGAAGGAAAGATGTAACTCTGTGAGATGAATTAACAGAACACAAAGCAGTTTCTCAGAAAGCTTCTTTCCAGTTTTAACGGAAGATATTTCCTTTTTCACCATAGCCCTCTATGGGCTTCCAAATATCACTTTGCCAATTCCACAAGAACAGTCTTAGCGAAAGGCTTCTTGAGGAAAGCTGTAACTCTGTGAGATGAATTAACAGAACACAAAGCAGTTTCTCGAAAGCTTCTTTCCAGTTTTTAACGGAAGATATTTCCTTTTCACCATAGCCCTCTATGGGCTTCCAAATATCACTTTGCCAATTCCACAAGAACAGCCTTAGCGAAAGGCTTCTTGAAGGAAAGATGTAACTCTGTGAGATGAATTAACAGAACACAAAGCAGTTTCTCAGAAAGCTTCTTTCCAGTTTTTAACGGAAGATATTTCCTTTTCACCATAGCCCTCTATGGGCTTCCAAATATCACTTTGCCAATTCCACAAGAACAGACTTAGAAAGGCTTCTTGAAGGAAAGCTGTAACTCTGTGAGATGAATTAACAGAACACAAAGCAGTTTCTCAGAAAGCTTCTTTCCAGTTTTAACGGAAGATATTTCCTTTTTCACCATAGCCCTCTATGGGCTTCCAAATATCACTTTGCCAATTCCACAAGAACAGCATTAGCGAAGGCTTCTTGAAGGAAAGATGTAACTCTGTGAGATGAATTAACAGAACACAAAGCAGTTTCTCAGAAAGCTTCTTTCCAGTTTTAACGGAAGATATTTCCTTTTCACCATAGCCCTCTATGGGCTTCCAAATATCACTTTGCCAATTCCACAAGAACAGCCTTAGCGAAAGGCTTCTTGAGGAAAGCTGTAACTCTGTGAGATGAATTAACAGAACACAAAGCAGTTTCTCAGAAAGCTTCTTTCCAGTTTTTAACGGAAGATATTTCCTTTTCACCATAGCCCTCTATGGGCTTCCAAATATCACTTTGCAATTCCACAAGAACAGCCTTAGCGAAAGGCTTCTTGAGGAAAGCTGTAACTCTGTGAGATGAATTAACAGAACACAAAGCAGTTTCTCAGAAAGCTTCTTTCAGTTTTTAACGGAAGATATTTCCTTTTCACCATAGCCCTCTATGGGCTTCCAAATATCACTTTGCCAATTCCACAAGAACAGCCTTAGCGAAAGGCTTCTTGAAGGGAAAGCTGTAACTCTGTGAGATGAATTAACAGAACACAAAGCAGTTTCTCAGAAAGCTTCTTTCCAGTTTTTAACGGAAGATATTTCCTTTTCACCATAGCCTCTATGGGCTTCCAAATATCACTTTGCCAATTCCACAAGAACAGCCTTAGCGAAAGGCTTCTTGAAGGAAAGCTGTAACTCTGTGAGATGAATTAACAGAACACAAAGCAGTTTCTCAGAAAGCTTCTTTCCAGTTTTAACGGAAGATATTTCCTTTTCACCATAGCCCTCTATGGGCTTCCAAATATCACTTTGCCAATTCCACAAGAACAGCCTTAGCGAAAGGCTTCTTGAAGGAAAGATGTAACTCTGTGAGATGAATTAACAGAACACAAAGCAGTTTCTCAGAAAGCTTCTTTCCAGTTTTAACGGAAGATATTTCCTTTTCACCATAGCCCTCTATGGGCTTCCAAATATCACTTTGCCAATTCCACAAGAACAGTCTTAGAGGCTTCTTGAAGGAAAAGCTGTAACTCTGTGAGATGAATTAACAGAACACAAAGCAGTTTCTCAAGCTTCTTTCCAGTTTTAACGGAAGATATTTCCTTTTTCACCATAGCCCTCTACGAGCTTCCAAATATCACTTTGCCAATTCCACAAGAACAGCCTTAGCGAGAGGCTTCTTGAAGGGAAAGATGTAACTCTGTGAGATGTATTAACAGAACACAAAGCAGTTTCTCAGAAAGCTTCTTTCCAGTTTTTAATGGAAGATATTTCCTTTTCACCATAGCCCTCTATGGGCTTCCAAATATCACTTTGCCAATTCCACAAGAACAGCCTTAGAAAGGCTTCTTGAAGGAAAGATGTAACTCTGTGAGATGAATTAACAGAACACAAAGCAGTTTCTCAGAAAGCTTCTTTCCAGTTTTAACGGAAGATATTTCCTTTTTCACCATAGCCCTCTATGGGCTTCCAAATATCACTTTGCCAATTCCACAAGAACAGACTTAGCGAAAGGCTTCTTGAAGGAAAGATGTAACTCTGTGAGATGAATTAACAGAACACAAAGCAGTTTCTCAGAAAGCTTCTTTCCAGTTTTAACGGAAGATATTTCCTTTTTCACCATAGCCCTCTATGGGCTTCCAAATATCACTTTGCCAATTCCACAAGAACAGTCTTAGCGAAAGGCTTCTTGAGGAAAGCTGTAACTCTGTGAGATGAATTAACAGAACACAAAGCAGTTTCTCAGAAAGCTTCTTTCCAGTTTTAACGGAAGATATTTCCTTTTCACCATAGCCCTCTATGGGCTTCCAAATATCACTTTGCCAATTCACAAGAACAGCTTAGCGAAAGGCTTCTTGAAGGAAAGATGTAACTCTGTGAGATGAATTAACAGAACACAAAGCAGTTTCTCAGAAAGCTTCTTTCCAGTTTTAAGGAAGATATTTCCTTTTTCACCATAGCCCTCTATGGGCTTCAAATATCACTTTGCCAATTCCACAAGAACAGCCTTAGCGAAGGCTTCTTGAAGGGAAAGCTGTAACTCTGTGAGATGAATTAACAGAACACAAAGCAGTTTCTCAAGCTTCTTTCCAGTTTTTAACGGAAGATATTTCCTTTTCACCATTGCCCTCTATGGGCTTCCAAATATCACTTTGCCAATTCCACAAGAACAGTCTTAGCGAAAGGCTTCTTGAAGGGAAAGATGTAACTCTGTGAGATGAATTAACAGAACACAAAGCAGTTTCTCAGAAAGCTTCTTTCCAGTTTTTAACGGAAGATATTTCCTTTTCACCATAGCCCTCTATGGGCTTCAAATATCACTTTGCCAATTCCACAAGAACAGCCTTAGCGAAAGGCTTCTTGAGGGAAAGCTGTAACTCTGTGAGATGAATTAACAGAACACAAAGCAGTTTCTCAAGCTTCTTTCCAGTTTTAACGGAAGATATTTCCTTTTCACCATAGCCCTCTATGGGCTTCCAAATATCACTTTGCCAATTCCACAAGAACAGCCTTAGCGAAAGGCTTCTTGAAGGGAAAGATGTAACTCTGTGAGATGAATTAACAGAACACAAAGCAGTTTCTCAGAAAGCTTCTTTCCAGTTTTAACGGAAGATATTTCCTTTTCACCATAGCCCTCTATGGGCTTCCAAATATCACTTTGCCAATTCCACAAGAACAGTCTTAGAGAAAGGCTTCTTGAAGGGAAAGCTGTAACTCTGTGAGATGAATTAACAGAACACAAAGCAGTTTCTCAGAAAGCTTCTTTCCAGTTTTAACGGAAGATATTTCCTTTTCACCATAGCCCTCTATGGGCTTCCAAATATCACTTTGCCAATTCCACAAGAACAGCTTAGCGAAAAGGCTTCTTGAAGGAAAGATGTAACTCTGTGAGATGAATTAACAGAACACAAAGCAGTTTCTCAGAAGCTTCTTTCCAGTTTTTAACGGAAGATATTTCCTTTTTCACCATAGCCCTCTATGGGCTTCCAAATATCACTTTGCCAATTCCACAAGAACAGCCTTAGCGAAAGGCTTCTTGAAGGGAAAGATGTAACTCTGTGAGATGAATTAACAGAACACAAAGCAGTTTCTCAAGCTTCTTTCCAGTTTTAACGGAAGATATTTCCTTTTTCACCATAGCCCTCTATGGGCTTCCAAATATCACTTTGCCAATTCCACAAGAACAGCTTAGCGAAGGCTTCTTGAAGGAAAGATGTAACTCTGTGAGATGAATTAACAGAACACAAAGCAGTTTCTCAGAAAGCTTCTTTCCAGTTTTAACGGAAGATATTTCCTTTTTCACCATAGCCCTCTATGGGCTTCCAAATATCACTTTGCCAATTCCACAAGAACAGACTTAGCGAAAGGCTTCTTGAAGGAAAGATGTAACTCTGTGAGATGAATTAACAGAACACAAAGCAGTTTCTCAAGCTTCTTTCCAGTTTTAACGGAAGATATTTCCTTTTCACCATAGCCCTCTATGGGCTTCCAAATATCACTTTGCCAATTCCACAAGAACAGTCTTAGCGAAAGGCTTCTTGAAGGAAAGCTGTAACTCTGTGAGATGAATTAACAGAACACAAAGCAGTTTCTCAAGCTTCTTTCCAGTTTTTGAAGATATTTCCTTTTCACCATAGCCTCTATGGGCTTCCAAATATCACTTTGCCAATTCCACAAGAACAGCCTTAGCGAAAGGCTTCTTGAAGGAAAGATGTAACTCTGTGAGATGAATTAACAGAACACAAAGCAGTTTCTCAGAAAGCTTCTTTCCAGTTTTAACGGAAGATATTTCCTTTTTCACCATAGCCCTCTATGGGCTTCCAAATATCACTTTGCCAATTCCACAAGAACAGCCTTAGCGAAGGCTTCTTGAAGGAAAGATGTAACTCTGTGAGATGAATTAACAGAACACAAAGCAGTTTCTCAAGCTTCTTTCCAGTTTTAAGGAAGATATTTCCTTTTTCACCATAGCCCTCTATGGGCTTCCAAATATCACTTTGCCAATTCCACAAGAACAGCTTAGCGAAAGGCTTCTTGAAGGGAAAGCTGTAACTCTGTGAGATGAATTAACAGAACACAAAGCAGTTTCTCAAGCTTCTTTCCAGTTTTAAGGAAGATATTTCCTTTTCACCATAGCCCTCTATGGGCTTCCAAATATCACTTTGCCAATTCCACAAGAACAGCCTTAGCGAAAGGCTTCTTGAAGGAAAGATGTAACTCTGTGAGATGAATTAACAGAACACAAAGCAGTTTCTCAGAAAGCTTCTTTCCAGTTTTTAACGGAAGATATTTCCTTTTCACCATTGCCCTCTATGGGCTTCCAAATATCACTTTGCCAATTCCACAAGAACAGCCTTAGCGAAAGGCTTCTTGAAGGAAAGATGTAACTCTGTGAGATGAATTAACAGAACACAAAGCAGTTTCTCAGAAAGCTTCTTTCCAGTATTTAACGGAAGATATTTCCTTTTTCACCATAGCCCTCTATGGGCTTCCAAATATCACTTTGCCAATTCCACAAGAACAGCTTAGCGAAAGGCTTCTTGAAGGAAAGCTGTAACTCTGTGAGATGAATTAACAGAACACAAAGCAGTTTCTCAAGCTTCTTTCCAGTTTTAACGGAAGATATTTCCTTTTTCACCATAGCCCTCTATGGGCTTCCAAATATCACTTTGCCAATTCCACAAGAACAGTCTTAGAGAAAGGCTTCTTGAAGGTGAAAGCTGTAACTCTGTGAGATGAATTAACAGAACACAAAGCAGTTTCTCAGAAAGCTTCTTTCCAGTTTTTAACAGAAGATATTTCCTTTTCACCATAGCCCTCTATGGGCTTCCAAATATCACTTTGCCAATTCCACAAGAACAGTCTTAGAAAGGCTTCTTGAAGGGAAAGATGTAACTCTGTGAGATGAATTAACAGAACACAAAGCAGTTTCTCAGAAAGCTTCTTTCAGTTTTAACGGAAGATATTTCCTTTTTCACCATAGCCCTCTATGGGCTTCCAAATATCACTTTGCCAATTCCACAAGAACAGCCTTAGCGAAAGGCTTCTTGAAGGAAAGATGTAACTCTGTGAGATGAATTAACAGAACACAAAGCAGTTTCTCAGAAAGCTTCTTTCCAGTTTTAACGGAAGATATTTCCTTTTCACCATAGCCCTCTATGGGCTTCCAAATATCACTTTGCCAATTCCACAAGAACAGACTTAGCAAAGGCTTCTTGAAGGAAAGATGTAACTCTGTGAGATGAATTAACAGAACACAAAGCAGTTTCTCAGAAAGCTTCTTTCCAGTTTTAATGGAAGATATTTCCTTTTTCACCATAGCCCTCTGGGCTTCCAAATATCACTTTGCCAATTCCACAAGAACAGCCTTAGCGAAAGGCTTCTTGAAGGAAAGATGTAACTCTGTGAGATGAATTAACAGAACACAAAGCAGTTTCTCAGAAGCTTCTTTCCAGTTTTAACGGAAGATATTTCCTTTTCACCATAGCCCTCTGGGAAATATCACTTTGCCAATTCCACAAGAACAGCCTTAGCGAAAGGCTTCTTGAAGGAAAGCTGTAACTCTGTGAGATGAATTAACAGAACACAAAGCAGTTTCTCAGAAAGCTTCTTTCCAGTTTTAACGGAAGATATTTCCTTTTCACCATAGCCCTCTATGGGCTTCCAAATATCACTTTGCCAATTCCACAAGAACAGCCTTAGAAAGGCTTCTTGAAGGGAAAGATGTAACTCTGTGAGATGAATTAACAGAACACAAAGCAGTTTCTCAGAAAGCTTCTTTCCAGTTTTAACGGAAGATATTTCCTTTTTCACCATTGCCCTCTATGGGCTTCCAAATATCACTTTGCCAATTCCACAAGAACAGCCTTAGCGAAAGGCTTCTTGAAGGAAAGATGTAACTCTGTGAGATGAATTAACAGAACACAAAGCAGTTTCTCAGAAAGCTTCTTTCCAGTATTTAACGGAAGATATTTCCTTTTCACCATAGCCCTCTATGGGCTTCCAAATATCACTTTGCCAATTCCACAAGAACAGCCTTAGCGAAGGCTTCTTGAGGGAAAGATGTAACTCTGTGAGATGAATTAACAGAACACAAAGCAGTTTCTCAGAAAGCTTCTTTCCAGTTTTAACGGAAGATATTTCCTTTTCACCATAGCCCTCTATGGGCTTCCAAATATCACTTTGCCAATTCCACAAGAACAGCCTTAGCGAAAAGGCTTCTTGAAGGAAAGATGTAACTCTGTGAGATGAATTAACAGAACACAAAGCAGTTTCTCAGAAAGCTTCTTTCCAGTTTTTAAGAAGATATTTCCTTTTCACCATAGCCCTCTATGGGCTTCCAAATATCACTTTGCCAATTCCACAAGAACAGTCTTAGAGAAAGGCTTCTTGAGGAAAGCTGTAACTCTGTGAGATGAATTAACAGAACACAAAGCAGTTTCTCAGAAAGCTTCTTTCCAGTTTTTAACGGAAGATATTTCCTTTTCACCATAGCCCTCTATGGGCTTCCAAATATCACTTTGCCAATTCCACAAGAACAGTCTTAGAAAAGGCTTCTTGAAGGAAAGCTGTAACTCTGTGAGATGAATT
Source organism: Erythrocebus patas (assembly GCA_023783455.1). Lineage (NCBI taxonomy): Eukaryota > Metazoa > Chordata > Mammalia > Primates > Cercopithecidae > Erythrocebus > Erythrocebus patas. Next base: position 109,115 of record JAKFHT010004616.1, read on the forward strand.
AACAGAACACAAAGCAGTTTCTCAGAAAGCTTCTTTCCAGTTTTTAACGGAAGATATTTCCTTTTCACCATAGCCCTCTATGGGCTTCCAAATATCACTTTGCCAATTCCACAAGAACAGCCTTAGCGAAAGGCTTCTTGAAGGAAAGATGTAACTCTGTGAGATGAATTAACAGAACACAAAGCAGTTTCTCAAGCTTCTTTCCAGTTTTTAATGGAAGATATTTCCTTTTTCACCATAGCCCTCTATGGGCTTCCAAATATCACTTTGCCAATTCCACAAGAACAGCCTTAGCGAAAGGCTTCTTGAAGGAAAGATGTAACTCTGTGAGATGAATTAACAGAACACAAAGCAGTTTCTCAGAAAGCTTCTTTCCAGTTTTTAACGGAAGATATTTCCTTTTCACCATAGCCCTCTATGGGCTTCCAAATATCACTTTGCCAATTCCACAAGAACAGCCTTAGCGAAAGGCTTCTTGAAGGAAAGATGTAACTCTGTGAGATGAATTAACAGAACACAAAGCAGTTTCTCAAGAAAGCTTCTTTCCAGTTTTTAACGGAAGATATTTCCTTTTTCACCATAGCCCTCTATGGGCTTCCAAATATCACTTTGCCAATTCCACAAGAACAGCCTTAGAGAAGGCTTCTTGAGGAAGATGTAACTCTGTGAGATGAATTAACAGAACACAAAGCAGTTTCTCAGAAAGCTTCTTTCCAGTTTTAACGGAAGATATTTCCTTTTCACCATAGCCCTCTATGGGCTTCCAAATATCACTTTGCCAATTCCACAAGAACAGACTTAGCGAAAGGCTTCTTGAAGGAAAGATGTAACTCTGTGAGATGAATTAACAGAACACAAAGCAGTTTCTCAGAAAGCTTCTTTCCAGTTTTAATGGAAGATATTTCCTTTTTCACCATTGCCTCTATGGGCTTCCAAATATCACTTTGCCAATTCCACAAGAACAGCCTTAGCGAAAGGCTTCTTGAAGGAAAGATGTAACTCTGTGAGATGAATTAACAGAACACAAAGCAGTTTCTCAGAAAGCTTCTTTCCAGTATTTAACGGAAGATATTTCCTTTTCACCATAGCCCTCTATGGGCTTCCAAATATCACTTTGCCAATTCCACAAGAACAGCCTTAGCGAAAGGCTTCTTGAAGGAAAGATGTAACTCTGTGAGATGAATTAACAGAACACAAAGCAGTTTCTCAGAAAGCTTCTTTCCAGTATTTAACGGAAGATATTTCCTTTTCACCATAGCCCTCTATGGGCTTCCAAATATCACTTTGCCAATTCCACAAGAACAGCCTTAGCGAAAGGCTTCTTGAAGGGAAAGCTGTAACTCTGTGAGATGAATTAACAGAACACAAAGCAGTTTCTCAGAAAGCTTCTTTCCAGTTTTTAACGGAAGATATTTCCTTTTTAACCATAGCCCTCTATGGGCTTCCAAATATCACTTTGCCAATTCCACAAGAACAGCCTTAGCGAAGGCTTCTTGAAGGAAAGATGTAACTCTGTGAGATGAATTAACAGAACACAAAGCAGTTTCTCAGAAAGCTTCTTTCCAGTTTTAACGGAAGATATTTCCTTTTCACCATTGCCCTCTATGGGCTTCCAAATATCACTTTGCCAATTCCACAAGAACAGTCTTAGAGAAAGGCTTCTTGAGGAAAGATGTAACTCTGTGAGATGAATTAACAGAACACAAAGCAGTTTCTCAGAAAGCTTCTTTCCAGTATTTAACGGAAGATATTTCCTTTTCACCATAGCCCTCTATGGGCTTCCAAATATCACTTTGCCAATTCACAAGAACAGCATTAGCGAAAGGCTTCTTGAAGGGAAAGATGTAACTCTGTGAGATGAATTAACAGAACACAAAGCAGTTTCTCAAGCTTCTTTCCAGTATTTAACGAAGATATTTCCTTTTTCACCATAGCCCTCTATGGGCTTCCAAATATCACTTTGCCAATTCCACAAGAACAGCCTTAGCGAAAGGCTTCTTGAAGGGAAAGATGTAACTCTGAGATGAATTAACAGAACACAAAGCAGTTTCTCAGAAAGCTTCTTTCCAGTTTTAAAGGAAGATATTTCCTTTTCACCATAGCCCTCTATGGGCTTCCAAATATCACTTTGCCAATTCCACAAGAACAGTCTTAGAGAAAGGCTTCTTGAAGGAAAGCTGTAACTCTGTGAGATGAATTAACAGAACACAAAGCAGTTTCTCAGAAAGCTTCTTTCCAGTTTTAACGGAAGATATTTCCTTTTTCACCATAGCCCTCTATGGGCTTCCAAATATCACTTTGCCAATTCCACAAGAACAGCCTTAGCGAAAGGCTTCTTGAAGGAAAGCTGTAACTCTGTGAGATGAATTAACAGAACACAAAGCAGTTTCTCAAGCTTCTTTCCAGTTTTTAACGGAAGATATTCCTTTTCACCGTAGCCCTCTATGGGCTTCCAAATATCACTTTGCCAATTCCACAAGAACAGCCTTAGCGAAAGGCTTCTTGAAGGAAAGCTGTAACTCTGTGAGATGAATTAACAGAACACAAAGCAGTTTCTCTGAAAGCTTCTTTCCAGTTTTTAATGAAGATATTTCCTTTTTACCATAGCCCTCTATGGGCTTCCAAATATCACTTTGCCAATTCCACAAGAACAGCCTTAGCGAAAGGCTTCTTAAAGGGAAAGATGTAACTCTGTGAGATGAATTAACAGAACACAAAGCAGTTTCTCAGAAAGCTTCTTTCCAGTTTTTAACGGAAGATATTTCCTTTTCACCATTGCCCTCTATGGGCTTCCAAATATCCTTTGCCAATTACAAGAACAGACTTAGCGACAGGCTTGTTGAATTGAAAGATGTAACTCTGTGAGATGAATTAACAGAACACAAAGCAGTTTCTCAGAAAGCTTCTTTCCAGTTTTTAACCAAGATATTTCCTTTTTCACCATAGCCCTCTATGGGCTTCCAAATATCACTTTGCCAATTCCACAAGAACAATCTAAGAGAAAGGCTTCTTGAGGAAAGCTGTAACTCTGTGAGATGAATTAACAGAACACAAAGCAGTTTCTCAGAAAGCTTCTTTCCAGTTTTTAACGGAAGATATTTCCTTTTTCACCATAGCCCTCTATGGGCTTCCAAATATCACTTTGCCAATTCCACAAGAACAGCCTTAGCGAAAGGCTTCTTGAAGGAAAGATGTAACTCTGTGAGATGAATTAACAGAACACAAAGCAGTTTCTCAGAAAGCTTCTTTCCAGTTTTTAACGGAAGATATTTCCTTTTTCACCATAGCCCTCTATGGGCTTCCAAATATCACTTTGCCAATTCCACAAGAACAGTCTTAGAGAAAGGCTTCTTGAGGGAAAGCTGTAACTCTGTGAGATGAATTAACAGAACACAAAGCAGTTTCTCAGAAAGCTTCTTTCCAGTTTTTAACGGAAGACATTTCCTTTTTCACCATAGCCCTCTAGGGGCTTCCAAATATCACTTTGCCAATTCCACAAGAACAGCATTAGCGAAAGGCTTCTTGAAGGGAAAGATGTAACTCTGTGAGATGAATTAACAGAACACAAAGCAGTTTCTCAGAAAGCTTCTTTCCAGTTTTTAACGGAAGATATTACCTTTTTCACCATAGCCCTCTATGGGCTTCCAAATATCACTTTGCCAATTCCACAAGAACAGTCTTAGAGAAAGGCTTCTTGAGGGGAAAGCTGTAACTCTGTGAGATGAATTAACAGAACACAAAGCAGTTTCTCAGAAAGCTTCTTTCCAGTTTTTAACGGAAGATATTTGCTTTTTCACCATAGCCCTCTATGGGCTTCCAAATATCACTTTGCCAATTCCACAAGAACAGCCTTAGCGAAAGGCTTCTTGAAGGAAAGATGTAACTCTGTGAGATGAATTAACAGAACACAAAGCAGTTTCTCAGAAAGCTTCTTTCCAGTATTTAACGGAAGATATTACCTTTTTCACCATAGCCCTCTATGGGCTTCCAAATATCACTTTGCCAAATCCACAAGAACAGCATTAGCGAAAGGCTTCTTGAAGGGAAAGATGTAACTCCGTGAGATCAATTAACAGAACACAAAGCAGCTTCTAAGAAAGCTTCTTTCCAGTTTTTAAAGGAAGATATTTCCTTTTTCACCATAGCCCTCTATGGGCTTCCGCATATCACTTGCAAATTCCACAAGAACAGTTTTAGAGAAAGGCTTCTTGAAAGGAACTCTGTAACTCAGTGAGATGAATTAACAGAACACAAAGGAGTTTCTCAGAAACCTTCTTTCCAGTTTTTAACGGAAGACATTTCCTTTTTCACCATAGCCCTCTAGGGGCTTCCAAATATCACTTTGCCAATTCCACAAGAACAGCATTAGCGAAAGGCTTCTTGAAGGGAAAGATGTAACTCTGTGAGATGAATTAACAGAACACAAAGCAGTCTCTGAAAGCTTCTTTCCAGTTTTTAAAGGAAGATATTTGCTTTTTCACCATAGCCCTCTATTTGCTTCCAAATATCACTTTGCCAATTCCGCAAGAACAGCCTTCGGGAAAGGTTTCTTGAAGGGAAAGCTGGAATTCTGTGAGGTGATTTAAGAGAACACAAAGGAGTTTCTCAGAAAGCTTCTTTCCAGTTTTTAACGGAAGATATTTCCTTTTTCACCATAGCCCTCTAAGGGCTTCCAAATATCACATTGCCAATTCCACAAGAACAGCATCAGCGAAAGGCTTCTTGAAGGGAACGATGTAACTCTTTGAGGTGAAATAACAGCAAACAAAGCAGTTTCCAGAAAGCTTCTTTCTAGTTTCTAACCGAATTTATTTCCTTTTTCACTATAGCGCTCTAAGGTCTTCGAAATATCACCTTGCCAATTCCACAAGAACAGTCTTAGAGAAAGGCTTCTTGAGGGGAAAGCTGTAACTCTGTGAGATGAATTAACAGAACACAAACCAGTATCTCAGAAAGCTTCTTTCCAGTATTTAACCGAAGATATTTCCTTTTTCACCATAGCCCTCTATGGGCTTCCAAATATCACTTTGCCAATTCCACAAGAACAGTCTTAGAGAAAGGCTTCTTGAGGGGAAAGCTGTAACTCCGTGAGATGAATTAACAGTACACAAAGCAGTTTCTCAGAAAGCTTCTTTCCAGTATTTAACGGAAGATATTTCCTTTTTCACCATGGCCCTCTATGCGCTTCCAAATATCACTTTGCCAATTCCACAAGAACAGTCTTAGAGAAAAGCTTCTTGAGGGAAAAGCTGTAACTCTGTGAGATGAATTAACAGAACACAAAGCAGTTTCTCAGAAAGTTTCTTTCCGGTATTTAACTGAAGATATTTCCTTTTTCACCATAGCCCTCTAGGGGCTTCCAAATATCACTTTGCCAATTCCACAAGAATAGCATTAGTGAAAGGCTTCTTGAAGGGAAAGATGTAACTCTGTGAGATGAATTAACAGAACACAAAGCCGTTTCTCAGAAAGCTTCTTTCCAGTTTTTAACCGAAGATATTTCCTTTTTCACCATAGCCCTCTATGGGCTTCCAAATATCACTTTGCCAATTCCTCAAGAACAGCCTTAGCTAAAGGCTTCTTGAAAGGAAAGATGTAAATCTGTGACATGAATTATCAGAACACAAAGCAGTTTCTCAGAAAGCTTCCTTCCCGTTTTTAACCGAAGATATTTCCTTTTTCACCATTGCCCTCTATGGGCTTCTAAATATCACTTTGCCAATTCCACAAGAACAGTCTTAGAGAAAGGCTTCTTGAGGGGAAAGCTCTAACTCTCTGAGATGAATTATCAGAACACAAAGCAGTTTCTCAGAAAGCTTCTTTCCAGTTTTTAACCGAAGATGTTTCCTTTTTCACCATAGCCCTCTATGGGCTTCTAAATATCACATTGCCAATTCCACAAGAACAGTCTTAGAGAAAGGCTACTTGAGGGGAAAGCTGTAACTCTGTGAGATGAATTATCAGAACACAAAGCAGTTTCTCAGAAAGCTTCTTTCCAGTATTTAACGGAAGATATTTCCTTTTTCACCGTAGCCCTCTATGGGCTTCCAAATATCACTTTGCCAATTCCACAAGAACAGCCTTAGCGAAAGACTTATTGAAGGGAAAGATGTAACTGTGAGATGAATTAACAGAACACAAAGCAGCTTCTCAGAAATCTTCTTTCCAGTTTTTAAAGGAAGATATTTCCAATTTCACCGTAGCCCTCTGTGGGCTTCCAAATATCACTTTGCCAATTCCACAAGAACAGTCTTAGAGAAAGGCTTCTTGAGGGGAAAGCTCTAACTCTCTGAGATGAATTATCAGAACACAAAGCAGTTTCTCAGAAAGCTTCTTTCCAGTTTTTAACGAAGATGTTTCCTTTTCACCATAGCCTCTATGGGCTTCCAAATATCACTTTGCCAATTCCACAAGAACAGTCTTAGAGAAAGGCTTCTTGAATTGAAAGATGAAACTCTGTGAGATGAATTAACAGAACACAAAGCAGTTTCTCAGAAAGCTTCTTTCCAGTTTTTAACCGAAGATATTTCCTTTTTCACCATAGCCCTATAGGGGTTCCAAATATCACTTTGCCAATTCCAAAAGTAAAGTCTTAGAGAAAGGCTTCTTGAGGGGAAAGCTGTAACTCTGTGAGATGAATTAACAGAACACAAAGCAGTTTCCCAGGAAGCTTCTTTCCAGTATTTAACCGAAGATATTTCCTTTTTCACCGTAGCCCTCTATTGGCTTCCAAATATCACTTTACCAATTCCACGAGAACAGCCTTAGCGAAAGACTTATTGAAGGGAAAGATGTAACTGTGAGATGAATTAACAGAACACAAAGCAGCTTCTCAGAAAGCTTCTTTCCAGTTTTTAAAGGAAGATATTTCCAATTTCACCATAGCCCTCTGTGGGCTTCCAAATATCACTTTGCAAATTCCACAAGAACAGTCTTAGAGAAAGGCTTGTTGAAGGGAAAGCTGTAACCCTGTGAGATGAATTAATAGAACACAAAGCAGTTTCTCAGAAAGCTTCTTTCCAGTTTTTAACGGAAGATATTTCCTTTTTCACCATTGCCCTCTATTGGCTTCCAAATATCACTTTGCGAATTCCACAAGAACAGACTTAGCGACAGGCTACTTGAAGGGAAGATGTAACTCCGTGAGATGAATTAACAGAACACAAAGCAGTTTCTCAGAAAGTTTCTTTCCAGTTTTAACGGAAGATATTTCCTTTTTCACCATTGCCCTCTATGGGCTTCCAAATATCACTTTGCCAATTCCAAAGAACAGCCTTAGCGAAAGGCTTCTTGAAGGGAAAGATGTAACTCTGTGAGATGAATTAACAGAACACAAAGCAGTTTCTCAGAAAGCTTCTTTCCAGTTTTAACGGAAGATATTTCCTTTTTCACCATTGCCCCTATGGGCTTCCAAATATCACTTTGGCAATTCCACAAGAACTGATTTAGCGAAAGGTTTCTGGAAGGAGAGATGTAATTCTGTGAGATGAATTAACAGATCACAAAGCAGTTTCTCAGAAAGCTTCTTTCCAGTTTTTAACCCAAGATATTTCCTTTTTCACCATTGCCCTCTATGGGCTTCTAAATATCACTTTGCCAATTCCACAAGAACAGTCTTAGAGAAAGGCTACTTGAGGGGAAAGCTGTAACTCTGTGAGATGAATTATCAGAACACAAAGCAGTTTCTCAGAAAGCTTCTTTCCAGTTTTTAACGGAAGATATTTCCTTTTTCACCATAGCCCTCTATGGGCTTCCAAATATCACTTTGCAAATTCCACAAGAACAGTCTTAGAGAAAGGCATCTTGAGGTGAAAGCTATAACTCTGTGAGATGAATTAACAGAACACAAAGCAGTTTCTCAGAAAGCTTCTTTACAGTTTTTAACTGAAGATATTTCCTTTTTAACCATAGCCCTCTATGGGCTTCCAAATATCACTTTGCCAATTCCACAAGAACAGCCTTAGCGAAAGGCTTCTTGAAAGGGAAAGATGTAACTCTTTGAATTGAATTAACGGAACACAAAGCCGTTTCTCAGTAAGCTTCTTTCTCGTTTCTAACCGAAAATACTTCCTTTTTCACTATAGCGCTCTCAGGGCTTGGAAATATCACTTTGCGAATTCCACAAGAACAGTCTTAGAGAAAGGATTCTTGAGGGGAAAGCTGTAACTCTGTGAGATGAATTAACAGAACACAAACCAGTATCTCAGAAAGCTTCTTTCCAGTATTTAACCGAACATATTTCCTTTTTCACCATAGCCATCTAGGGGCTTCCAAATATCACTTTGCCAATTCCACAAGAACAGCATTAGTGAAAGGCTTCTTGAAGGTAAAGATGTAACTCTGTGAGATGAATTAACAGAACACAAAGCAGTTTCTCAGAAAGCTTCTTTCCAGTTTTTAACCCAAGATATTTCCTTTTTCACCATAGCCCTCTATGCGCTTCCAAATATCACTTTGCCAATTCCACAAGAACAGTCTTAGAGAAAGGCTTCTTGAGGGAAAGCTGTAACTCTGTGAGATGAATTAACAGAACACAAAGCAGTTTCTCAGAAAGCTTCTTTCCAGTATTTAACGGAAGATATTTCCTATTTCACCATAGCCCTCTATGGGATTCCAAATATCACTTTTCCAATTCCACAAGAACAGCATTAGCGAAAGGCTTCTTGAAGGAAAGATGTAACTCTGTGAGATGAATTAACAGAACACAAAGCAGTTTCTCAGAAAGCTTCTTTCCAGTTTTTAATGGAAGATATTTCCTTTTCACCATAGCCCTCTATGGGCTTCCAAATATCACTTTGCCAATTCCACAAGAACAGTCTTAGAGAAAGGCTTCTTGAGGGAAAGCTGTAACTCTGTGAGATGAATTAACAGAACACAAAGCAGTTTCTCAGAAAGCTTCTTTCCACTTTTTTTAACGGAAGATATTTCCTTTTCACCATAGCCCTCTAGGGGTTTCCAAATATCACTTTGCCAATTCCACAAGAACAGCATTAGTGAAAGGCTTCTTGAAGGAAAGATGTAACTCTGTGAGATGAATTAACAGAACACAAAGCAGTTTCTCAGAAAGCTTCTTTCCAGTTTTTAAAGGAAGATATTTCTTTTTCACCATAGCCTCTACGGACTTCCAAATATCACTTTGTCAATTCCACAAGAACAGTCTTAGAGAAAGGCTTCTTGAGGGAAAGCTGTAACTCTGTGAGATGAATTAACAGAACACAAAGCAGTTTCTCAGAAAGCTTCTTTCCAGTTTTTAACGGAAGATATTTTTTTCACCATAGCCCTCTATGGGCTTCCAAATATCACTTTGCCAATTCCACAAGAACAGCCTTAGCGAAAGGCTTCTTGAAAGGAAAGATGTAACTCTGTGAGATGAATTAACAGAACACAATGCAGTTTCTCAGAAAACTTCTTTCCAGTTTTTAACGGAAGATATATCCTTTTTCACAATAGCCTTCTATGGACTTCCAAATATCACTTTGCCAATTCCACAAGAACAGTCTATTGAAAGGCTTCTTGAGGGGAAACTGTAACTGCGTGAGATGAATTAACAGAACACAAAGCAGTTTCTCAGAAAGCTTCTTTCCAGTTTTTAAAGGAAGATATTTGCTTTTTCAACATAGCCCTCTATGGGCTTCCAAATATCACTTTGCCAATTCCACAAGAACAGCATTAGCGTAAGGCTTCTTGAAGGGAATTTGTAACTCTGTGAGATGAATTAACAGAACACAAAGCAGTTTCTCTGAAAGCTTCTCTCCAGTATTTAACGGAATATATTTCCTTTTTAACTGTAGCCCTCTATGGGCTTCCAAATATCACTTTGTCAATTCCACAAAAACAGCCTTAGCGAAAGGCTAAAGGGAAAGATGTAACTCTTTGAGATGAATTAACAGAACACAAAGCAGTTTCTCAGAGAGATTCTTTCCAGTTTTTAATGGAAGATATTTGCTTTTTCACCATAGCCCTCTATGGGCTTCCAAATATCACTTTGCAAATTACACAAGAACAGTCTTAGAGAAAGGCTACTTGAGATGAAAGCTGTAACTCTGTGAGATGAATTAACAGAACACAGAGCAGTTTCTCAGAAAGCTTCTTTCCAGTTTTTAACGGAAGATATTTGCTTTTTCACCATAGCCCTCTATGGGCTTCCAAATATCACTTTGCGAATTCCACAAGAACAGCCTTAGCGAAAGGCTTATTGAAGGAAAGATGTAACTCTGTGAGATGAATTAACAGAACACAAAGCAGTTTCTCAGAAAGCTTCTTTCCAGTTTTTAACGGAAGATATTTCCTTTTCACCATAGCCATCTATGGGCTTCCAAATATCACTTTGCAATTCTACAAGAACAGACTTAGAGACAGGCTTCTTGAAGGAAAGATGTAACTCTGTGAGATGAATTAACAGAACACAAAGCAGTTTCTCAAAAGCTTCTTTCCAGTTTTTAACGGAAGATATTTCCTTTTCACCATTGCCCTCTATGGGCTTCCAAATATCACTTGCCAATTCCACAAGAACAGCATCAGCGAAAGGCTTCTTGAAGGAAAGCTGTAACTCTGTGAGATGAAATAACAGAACACAAAGCAGTTTCTCAGAAAGCCTCTTTCTAGTTTTTAACGGAAGATATTTCCTTTTCACCATTGCCCTCTATGGGCTTCCAAATATCACTTTGCCAATTCCACAAGAACAGCCTTAGCGAAAGGCTTCTTGAGGAAAGCTGTAACTCTGTAAGATGAATTAACAGAACACAAAGCAGTTTCTCTGAAAGCTTCTTTCCAGTTTTTAACGGAAGATATTTAATTTTTCACCATTGCCCTCTATGGGCTTCCAAATATCGCTTTACCAATTCCACAAGAACAGACTTAGCGACAGGCTTGTTGAAGTGAAAGATGTAACTCTGTGAGATGAATTAACAGAACACAAAGCAGTTTCTCAGAAAGCTTCTTTCTAGATTTTAATGGAAGATATTTCCTTTTTCACCATAGCCCTCTAAGGGCTTCCAAATATCACTTTGCCAATTCCACAAGAACAGTCTTAGAGAAAGGCTTCTTGAAGTGAAAGCTGTAACACTGTGAGATGAATTAACAGAACACAAAGCAGTTTCTCAGAAAGCTTCTTTCCAGTTTTTAAAGGAAGATATTTGCTTTTCACCATAGCCATCTATGGGCTTCCAAATATCACTTTGCCAATTCCACAAGAACAGCCTTAGGAAAGGTTTCTTGAAGGAAAGCTGGAACTCTGTGAGATGAATTAACAGAACACAAAGCAGTTTCTCAGAAAGCTTCTTTCCAGTTTTTAACGGAAGATATTTACTTTTTCACCATAGCCCTCTATGGGCTTCCAAATATCACTTTGCCAATTCCACAAGAACAGCATCAGCGAAAGGCTTCTTGAAGGAAAGATGTAACTCTTGGAGGTGAATTAACAGAGCACAAAGCAGTTTCTCAGAAAGTTTCTTTCCAGTTTTTAATGGAAGATATTTCCTTTTTCACTATAGCGCTCTATGGGCTTCCAAATATCACTTTCCCAATTCCACAAGAACAGTCTTACAGAAGGCTTCTTGAGGAAAGCTGTAACTCTGTGAGATGAATTAACAGAACACAAACCAGTATCTCAGAAAGCTTCTTTCCAGTTTTTAACGGAAGATATTTCCTTTTCACCATAGCCCTCTAGGGGCTTCCAAATATCACTTTGCCAATTCCACAAGAACAGCATTAGCGAAGGACATCTTGAAGGGACAGATGTAACTCTGTGAGATGAATTAACAGAACACAAAGCAGTTTCTCAGAAAGCTTCTTTCCAGTTTTTAATGGAAGATATTTCCTTTTTCACCATAGCCCTCTATGGGCTTCCAAATATCACTTTGCCAATTCCACAAGAACAGCCTTAGGGAAAGGCTTCTTGAAAGGAAAGATGTAACTCTGTCAGATGAATTAACAGAACACAAAGCAGTTTCTCAGAAAGCTTCTTTCCAGTTTTTAATGGAAGATATTTCCTTTTTCACCGTAGCCCTCTATGGGTTTCCAAATATCACTTTGCCGATTCTACAAGAACAGACTTAGCGAAAGGCTTCTTGAAAGGAATGCTGTAACTCTGTGAGATGAATTAACAGAACACAAAGCAGTTTCTCAGAAAGCTTCTTTCCAGTATTTAACGGAAGATATTACCTTTTTCACCATAGCCCTCTATGGGCTTCCAAATATCACTTTGCCAATTCCACAAGAACAGCATTAGCGAAAGACTTCTTGAAGGGAAAGATGTAACTCTGTGAGATGAATTAACAGAACACAAAGCAGTTTCTCAGAAAGCTTCTTTCCAGTTTTTAACCAAAGATATTTCCTTTTTCACCATTGCCCTCTATGGGTTTCCAAATATCACTTTGCCAATTTCACAAGAACAGCCTTAGCGAAAGGCTTATTGAAGGGAAAGATGTAACTCTGTGAGATGAGTTAACAGAACACAAACCAGTTTCTCAGAAAGCTTCTTTCCAGTATGTAACGGAAGATATTCCCTTTTTCACCATAGCCCTCTATGGGCTGCCAAATATCACTTTGCCAATTCCACAAGAACAGCCTTAGCGAAAGACTTCTTGAAGGGAAAGCTGTAACTCTGTGAGATGAATTATCAGAACACAAAGCAGTTTCTCTGAAAGCTTCTTTCCAGTATTTAACGGAAGATATTTAATTTTTCACCATTGCCCTCTATGGGCTTCCAAATATCGCTTTGCCAATTCCACAAGAACCGACTTAGCGACAAGGCTTGTGAAGTGAAAGATGTAACTCTGTGAGATGAATTAACAGAGCCCAAAGCAGTTTCTCAGAAAGCTTCTTTCCAGTTTTTGACCGAAGATGTTTCCTTTTTCACCATAGCCGTCTATGGGCTTCCAAATATCACTTTGCCAATTCCACAAGGAGAGTCTTAGAGAAAGGCTTCTTGAGGTGAAAGCTGTAACCCTGTGAGATGAATTAACAGAACACAAAGCAGTTTCTCAGAAAGCTTCTTTCCAGTTTTTAACCGAAGATATTTCCTTTTTCACCATAGCCCTCTATGGGCTTCCAAATATCACTTTGCCAATTCCACAAGAACAGCCTTAGCGAAAGGCTTATTGAAGGGAAAGATGTAACTCTGTGAGATGAATTAACAGAACACAAAGCAGTTTCTCAGAAAGCTTCTTTCCAGTTTTTAACGGAAGATATTTAATTTTTCACCATTGCCCTCTATGGGCTTCCAAATATCACTTTGCCAATTCCACAAGAACAATCTTAGAGAAAGGCTTCTTGAGGGGAAACCTGTAACTCTGTGAGATGAATTAACAGAACACAAAGCAGTTTCTCAGAAAGCTTCTTTCCAGTATTTAACGGAAGATATTTTTTCACCATAGCCTCTAAGGGCTTCCAAATATCACTTTGCCAATTCGACAAGAACAGCATTAGCGAAAGTCTTATTGAAGGGAAAGATGTAACTCTGTGAGATGAATTAACAGAACAGAAAGCAGTTTCTCAGTAAGCTTCTTTCCAGTATTTAACCGAAGATATTTCCTTTTTCACCATAGCCCTCTATGGGCTTCCAAATATCACCTTGCCAATTCCACAAGAACAGCCTTAGCGAAAGACTTATTGAAGGGAAAGATGTAACTATGAGATGAATTAACAGAACACAAAGCAGTTTCTCTGAAAGCTTCTTTCCAGTATTTAACGGAAGATATTTCCTTTTTCACCATAGCCCTCTATGGACTTCCAAATATCACTTTGCCAATTCCACAAGAACTGCCTTAGCGAAAGGCTACTTAAAGGGAAAGATGTAACTCTGTGAGATGAATTACCAGAACACAAAGCAGCTTCTCAGAAAGCTTCTTTCCAGTATTTAACGGAAGATATTCCATTTTTCACCATAGCCCTCTATGGGCTTCCAAATATCGCTTTGCCAATTACACAAGAACAGACTTAGCGACAGGCTTGTTGAAGTGAAAGGTGTAACTCTGTGAGATGAATTATCAGAACACAAAGCAGTTTCTCAGAAAGCTTCTTTCCAGTTTTTAACCGAAGATGTTTCCTTTTTCACCATAGCCGTCTATGGGCTTCCAAATATCACTTTGCCAATTCCACAAGAACAATCCTAGAGAAAGGCTTCTTGAGGGAAACCTGTAACTCCGTGAGATGAATTAACAGAACACAAAGCAGTTTCTCAGAAAGCTTCTTTCCAGTTTTTAACCGAAGATATTTCCTTTTTCACCATAGCCCTCTATGGGCTTCTAAATATCACTTTGCCAATTCCACAAGAACAGCCTTAGCGAAAGGCTTATTGAAGGGAAAGATGTAACTCTGTGAGATGTATTAACAGAACACAAAGCAGTTTCTCAGAAAGCTTCTTTCCAGTTTTTAACGGAAGATATTTAATTTTTCACCATTGCCCTCTATGGGCTTCCAAATATCGCTTTGCCAATTACACAAGAACAATCTTAGAGAAAGGCTTCTTGACGGGAAACCTGTAACTCTGTGAGATGAATTAACAGAACACAAAGCAGTTTCTCAGAAAGCTTCTTTCCAGTATTTAACGGAAGATATTTCCTTTTTCACCATAGCCCTCTAAGGGCTTCCAAATATCACTTTGCCAATTCGACAAGAACAGCATTAGCGAAAGGCTTCTTGAAGGGAACGATGTAACTCTTTGAGGTGAAATAACAGCAAACAAAGCAGTTTCCAGAAAGCTTCTTTCTAGTTTCTAACCGAATTTATTTCCTTTTTCACTATAGCGCTCTAAGGTCTTCGAAATATCACCTTGCCAATTCCACAAGAACAGTCTTAGAGAAAGGCTTCTTGAGGGGAAAGCTGTAACTCTGTGAGATGAATTAACAGAACACAAACCAGTATCTCAGAAAGCTTCTTTCCAGTATTTAAGTGAAGATATTTCCTTTTCACCATTGCCCTCTATGGGCTTCCAAATATCACTTTGCCAATTCCACAAGAACAGACTTAGCGAAAGGCTTCTTGAAGGAAAGATGTAACTCTGTGAGTTGAATTAACAGAACACAAAGCAGTTTCTCAGAAAGCTTCTTTCCAGTTTTTAACGGAAGATATTTCCTTTTCACCATTGCCTCTATGGGCTTCCAAATATCACTTTGCCAATTCCACAAGAACAGCCTTAGCGAAAGGCTTATTGAAGGAAAGATGTAACTCTGTGAGATGAATTAACAGAACACAAACCAGTTTCTCAGAAAGCTTCTTTCCAGTATTTAACGGAAGATATTCCTTTTTCACCATAGCCTCTATGGGCTTCCAAATATCACTTTGCCAATTCCACAAGAACAGCTTAGCGAAAGACTTCTTGAAGGAAAGCTGTAACTCTGTGAGATGAATTAACAGAACACAAAGCAGTTTCTCAGAAAGCTTCTTTCCAGTTTTTAACGAAGATATTTCCTTTTCACCATAGCCGTCTATGGGCTTCCAAATATCACTTTGCAAATTCCACAAGAACAGTCTTAGAGAAAGGCTTCTTGAGGTGAAAGCTGTAACTCTGTGAGATGAATTAACAGAACACAAAGCAGTTTCTCAGAAAGCTTCTTTCCAGTTTTTAACCGAAGATATTTCCTTTTTCACCGTAGCCCTCTATGGGCTTCCAAATATCACTTTGCCAATTCCACAAGAACAGTCTTAGCGAAAGGCTTATTGAAGGAAAGATGTAACTCTGTGAGATGAATTAACAGAACACAAAGCAGTTTCTCAGAAAGCTTCTTTCCAGTATTTAACGGAAGATATTTACGTTTTCACCATAGCCCTCTATGGGCTTCCAAATATCACTTTGCCAATTCCACAAGAACAGCCTTAGCGAAAGGCTTATTGAAGGAAAGATGTAACTCTGTGAGATGAATTAACAGAACACAAAGCAGTTTCTCAGAAAGCTTCTTTCCAGTTTTTAACGGAAGATATTTCCTTTTCACCATTGCCCTCTATGGGCTTCCAAATATCACTTTGCCAATTCCACAAGAACAGACTTAGCGACAGGCTTCTTGAAGGAAAGATGTAACTCTGTGAGATGAATTAACAGAACACAAAGCAGTTTCTCAGAAAGTTTCTTTCCAGTTTTAATGGAAGATATTTCCTTTTCACCATTGCCCTCTATGGGCTTCAAATATCACTTTGCCAATTCCACAAGAACAATCCTAGAGAAAGGCTTCTTGAGGGAAACCTGTAACTCCGTGAGATGAATTAACAGAACACAAAGCAGTTTCTCAGAAAGCTTCTTTCCAGTTTTTGACGGAAGATATTTGCTTTTTCACCATAGCACTCTATGGGATTCCAAATATCACTTTGCCAATACCACAAGAACAGCCTTAGCGAAAGGCTTATTGAACGGAAAGATGTAACTCTGTGAGATGAATTAACAGAACACAAAGGAGTTTCTCAGAAAGCTTCTTTCCAGTTTTTAACGGAAGATATTTGCTTTTCCACGCTAGCCATTTTGGGCTTCCAAATATCACTTTGCCAATTCCACAACAACAGCCTTAGCGAAAGGCTTCTGAAAGGGAAAGATGAAACTCTGCGAGATGAATTAACAGAACACAAAGCAGTTTCTCAGAAAGCTTCTTTCCCGTTTTTAATGGAAGATATTTCCTTTTTCACCATTGCCCTCTAAGGGCTTCCAAATATCACTTTGCCAATTCCACAAGATCAGACTTAGCGACAGGCTTCTTGAAGGGAAAGATGTAACTCTGTGAGATGAATTAACAGAACACAAAGCAGTTTCTCAGAAAGCTTCTTTCCAGTTTTTAAGTGAAGATATTTCCTTTTTCACCATTGCCCTCTATGGGCTTCCAAATATCACTTTGCCAATTCCACAAGAACAGACTTAGCGAAAGGCTTCTTGTAGGGAAAGATGTAACTCTGTGAGTTGAATTAACAGAACACAAAGCAGTTTCTCAGAAAGCTTCTTTCCAGTTTTCAACGGAAGATATTTCCTTTTTCACCATTGCCCTCTATGGGCTTCCAAATATCACTTTGCCAATTCCAGAAGAACAGCCTTAGCGAAAGGATTATTGAAGGGAAAGATGTAACTCTGTGAGATGAATTAACAGAACACAAACCAGTTTCTCAGAAAGCTTCTTTCCAGTATTTAACGGAAGATATTCCCTTTTTCATCATAGCCCTCTATGGGCTTCCAAATATCACTTTGCCAATTCCACAAGAACAGCTTAGCGAAAGACTCCTTGAAGGGAAAGCTGTACCTCTGTGAGATGAATTAACAGAACACAAAGCAGTTTCTCAGAAAGCTTCTTTCCAGTTTTTAACCGAAGATGTTTCCTTTTTCACCATAGCCGTCTATGGGCTTCCAAATATCACTTTGCAAATTGCACAAGAACAGTCTTAGAGAAAGGCTTCTAGAGGTGAAAGCTGTAACTCTCTGAGATGAATTAACAGAACACAAAGCAGTTTCTCAGAAAGCTTCTTTCCAGTTTTTAACAGAAGATATTTGCTTTTTCTCCCTAGCCCTATATGGGCTTCCAAATATCACTTTGCCAATTCCACAACAACAGTCTTAGCGAAAGTCTTATTGAAGGGAAAGATGTAACTCTGTGAGATGAATTAACAGAACACAAAGCAGTTTCTCAGAAAGCTTCTTTCCAGTTTTTAACGGAAGATATTTGCTTTTTCACCATAGCCCTCTATGGGCTTCCAAATATCACTTTGCCAATTCCACAAGAACAGCCTTAGCGAAAGGCTTATTGAAGGGAAAGATGTAACTCTGTGAGATGAATTAACAGAACACAAAGCAGTTTCTCAGAAAGCTTCTTTCCAGTTTTTAACGGAAGATATTTCCTTTTTCACCATTGCCCTCTATGGGCTTCCAAATATCACTTTGCCAATTCCACAAGAACAGACTTAGCAACAGGCTTCTTGAAGGGAAAGATGTAACTCTGTGAGATGGATTAACAGAACACAAAGCAGTTTCTCAGAAAGTTTCTTTCCAGTTTTTAATGGAAGATATTTCCTTTTTCACCATAGCCCTCTATGGGCTTCCAAATATCACTTTGCCAATTCCACAAGAACAGCCTTAGCGAAAGGCTTCTTCAAGGGAAAGATGTAACTCTGTGAGATGAATTAACAGAACACAAACCAGTTTCTCAGGAAGCTTCTTTCCAGTATTTAACGGAAGATATTCCCTTTTTCACCATAGTCCTCTATGGGCTTCCAAATATCACTTTGCCAATTCCACAAGAACAGCCTTAGCGAAAGGCTTCTTGAAGGGAAAGCTGTAACTCTGTGAGATGAATTAACAGGACACAAAGCAGTTTCTCTGAAAGCTTCTTTCCAGTATTTAACGGAAGATATATCCTTTTTAACCATAGCCCTCTATGGGCTTCCAAATATCACTTTGCCAATTCGACAAGAACAGCCTTAGCGAAAGGCTACTTAAAGGGAAAGATGTAACTCTGTGAGATGAATTAACAGAACACAAAGCAGTTTCTCAGAAAGCTTCTTTCCAGTTTTTAACGGAAGATATTTAATTTTTCACCATTGCCCTCTATGGGCTTCCAAATATCGCTTTGCCAATTCCAGAAGAACAGCCTTAGCGAAAGGCTCCTTAAAGGGAAAGATGTAACTCTGTGAGATGAATTACCAGAACACAAAGCAGTTTCTCAGAAAGCTTCTTTCCAGTATTTAACGGAAGATATTTCCTTTTCACCATAGCCCTCTATGGGCTTCCAAATATCACTTTTTCAATTCCACAAGAACAGCCTTAGCGAAAGGCTTCTTGAAGGCAAAGATGTAACTCTGTGAGATGAATTAACAGAACAGAAAGCAGTTTCTCAGTAAGCTTCTTTCCAGTATTTAACCGAAGATATTTCCTTTTTCACCATAGCCCTCTATGGGCTTCCAAATATCACCTTGCCAATTCCACAAGAACAGCCTTAGCGAAAGACTTATTGAAGGGAAAGATGTAACTATGAGATGAATTAACAGAACACAAAGCAGCTTCTCAGAAAGCTGCTTTCCAGTTTTTAAAAGAAGATATTTCCTTTTTCACCATAGCCCACTATGGGCTTCCAAATATCACTTTGCCAATTCCAAAATAAAAGTCTTAGAGAAAGGCTTCTTGAGGGGAAAGCTGTAACTCTGTGAGTTGAATTAACAGAACACAAAGCAGTTTCTCAGAAAGCTTCTTTCCAGTTTTTAACGGAAGATATTTCCTTTTTCACCGTTGCCCTTTATGGGCTTCCAAATATCACTTTGTCAATTCCAGAAGAACAGCCTTAGCGAAAGGTTACTTAAAGAGAAAGCTGTAACTCTGTGAGATGAATTAACAGAACACAAAGCAGTTTCTCTGAAAGCTTCTTTCCAGTATTTAACGGAAGATATTTCCTTTTTAACCATAGCCCTCTATGGGCTTCCAAATATTACTTTGCCAATTCGACAAGAACAGCCTTAGCGAAAGGCTTCTTGAAAGGAAATTGTAACTCTATGAGATGAATTTACAGAACACAAAGCAGTTTCTCAGAAAGCTTCTTTCCAGTTTTTAATGGAATATATTTCCTTTTTCACCATAGCCCTCTATGGGCTTCCAAATATCACTTTGCCAATTCCACAAGAACAGCCTTAGCGAAAGGATTCTTGAAAGGAAAGATGTAACTCTGTGAGATGAATTAACAGAACACAAAGCAGTTTCTCTGAAAGCTTCTTTCCAGTATTTAACGGAAGATATTTCCTTTTTAACCATAGCCCTCTATGGGCTTCCAAATATCACTTTGCCAATTCGACAAGAACAGCCTTAGCGAAAGGTTTCTTGAAGGGAAAGATGTAACTCTGTGAGATGAATTAACAGAACACAAAGCAGTTTCTCAGAAAGCTTCTTTCCAGTTTTTAACGGAAGTTATTTCCTTTTTCACCATAGCCCTCTATGGGCTTCCAAATATCACTTTGCCAATTCCACAAGAACAATCTTAGAGAACGGCTTCTTGAGGGGAAACCTGTAACTCCGTGAGATGAATTAACAGAACACAAAGCAGTTTCTCAGAAAGCTTCTTTCCAGTTTTTAACGGAAGATATTTCCTTTTTCACCATTGCCCTCTATGGGCTTCCAAATATCACTTTGCCAATTCCACAAGAACAGACTTAGCAACAGGCTTCTTGAAGGGAAAGATGTAACTCTGTGAGATGGATTAACAGAACACAAAGCAGTCTCTCAGAAAGTTTCTTTCCAGTTTTTAATGGAAGATATTTCCTTTTTCACCATTGCCTTCTATGGGCTTCCAAATATCACTTTTCCAATTCCACAAGAACAACCTTAGCGAAAGGCTTCTTGAAGGGAAAGATGTAACTCTGTGAGATGAATTAACAGAACGCAAAGCAGTTTCTCAGAAAGATTCTTTCCAGTATTTAACGGAAGATATTTCCTTTTTCACCATTGCCCTCTATGGGCTTCCAAATATCACTTTGCCAATTCCACAAGAACAGCCTTAGCGAAAGGCTTCTTCAAGGGAAAGATGTAACTCTGTGAGATGAATTAACAGAACACAAACCAGTTTCTCAGAAAGCTTCTTTCCAGTATTTAACGGAAGATATTCCCTTTTTCACCATAGCCCTCTATGGGCTTCCAAATATCACTTTGCCAATTCCACAAGAACAGCCTTAGCAAAAGGCTTCTTGAAGGGAAAGCTGTAACTCTGTGAGATGAATTAACAGGACACAAAGCAGTTTCTCTGAAAGCTTCTTTCCAGTATTTAACGGAAGATATTTCCTTTTTAACCATAGCCCTCTATGGGCTTCCAAATATCACTTTGCCAATTCGACAAGAACAGCCTTAGCGAAAGGCTACTTAAAGGGAAAGATGTAACTCTGTGAGATGAATTAACAGAACACAAAGCAGTTTCTCAGAAAGCTTCTTTCCAGTTTTTAACGGAAGATATTTAATTTTTCACCATTGCCCTCTATGGGCTTCCAAATATCGCTTTGCCAATTACACAAGAACAATCTTAGAGAAAGGCTTCTTGAGGGGAAACCTGTAACTCTGTGAGATGAATTAACAGAACACAAAGCAGTTTCTCAGAAAGCTTCTTTCCAGTATTTAACGGAAGATATTTCCTTTTTCACCATAGCCCTCTAAGGGCTTCCAAATATCACTTTGCCAATTCGACAAGAACAGCATTAGCGAAAGGCTTCTTGAAGGGAAAGATGTAACTCTGTGAGATGAATTAACAGAACAGAAAGCAGTTTCTCAGTAAGCTTCTTTCCAGTATTTAACCGAAGATATTTCCTTTTTCACCGTAGCCCTCTATGGGCTTCCAAATATCACCTTGCCAATTCCACAAGAACAGCCTTAGCGAAAGACTTATTGAAGGGAAAGATGTAACTATGAGATGAATTAACAGAACACAAAGCAGCTTCTCAGAAAGCTGCTTTCCAGTTTTTAAAGGAAGATATTCCCTTTTTCACCATAGCCCTCTATGGGCTTCCAAATATCACTTTGCCAATTCCAAAATAAAAGTCTTAGAGAAAGGCTTCTTGAGGGGAAAGCTGTAACTCTGTGAGTTGAATTAACAGAACACAGAGCAGTTTCTCAGAAAGCTTCTTTCCAGTTTTTAACGGAAGATTCTTCCTTTTTCACCATTGCCCTCTATGGGCTTCCAAATATCACTTTGCCAATTCCAGAAGAACAGCCTTAGCGAAAGGCTACTTAAAGGGAAATATGTAACTCTGTGAGATGAATTACCAAAACACAAAGCAGTTTCTCAGAAAGCTGCTTTCCAGTATTTAACGGAAGATATTCCCTTTTTCACCGTAGCCCTCTATGGGCTTCCAAATATCACTTTGCCAATTCCACAAGAACAGCCTTAGCGAAAGGCTTCTTGAAGGGAAAGCTGTAACTCTGTGAGATGAATTAACAGAACACAAAGCAGTTTCTCTGAAAGCTTCTTTCCAGTATTTAATGGTAGATATTTCCTTTTTAACCATAGCCCTCTATGGGCTTCCAAATATCACTTTGCCAATTCGACAAGTCAGCCTTAGCGAAAGGCTACTTAAAGGGAAAGATGTAACTCTGTGAGATGAATTAACAGAACACAAAGCAGTTTCTCAGAAAGCTTCTTTCCAGTTTTTAACGGAAGATATTTAATTTTTCACCATTGCCCTCTATGGGCTTCCAAATATCCTTTGCCAATTACACAAGAACAGACTTAGCGACAGGCTTGTTGAATTGAAAGATGTAACTCTGTGAGATGAATTATCAGAACACAAAGCAGTTTTTCAGAAAGCTTCTTTCCAGTTTTTAACCGAAGATGTTTCCTTTTTCACCATAGCCCTCTATGGGCTTCCAAATATCACTTTGCCAATTCCACAAGAACAATCTAAGAGAAAGGCTTCTGGAGGGGAAACCTGTAACTCCGTGAGATGAATTAACAGAACACAAAGCAGTTTCTCAGAAAGCTTCTTTCCAGTTTTTAACGGAAGACATTTCCTTTTTCACCATAGCCGTCTAGGGGCTTCCAAATATCACTTTGCCAATTCCACAAGAACAGCATTAGCGAAAGGCTTCTTGAAGGGAAAGATGTAACTCTGTGAGATGAATTAACAGAACACAAAGCAGTTTCTCAGAAAGCTTCTTTCCAGTTTTTAACCGAAGATATTGCCTTTTTCACCATAGCCCTCTATGGGCTTCGAAATATCACTTTGCCAATTCCACAAGAACAGTCTTAGAGAAAGGCTTCTTGAGGGGAAAGCTGTAACTCCGTGAGATGAATTAACAGAACACAAAGCAGTTTCTCAGAAAGCTTCTATCCAGTTTTTGACGGAAGATATTTGCTTTTTCACCATAGCACTCTATGGGATTCCAAATATCACTTTGCCAATACCACAAGAACAGCCTTAGCGAAAGGCTTATTGAAGGGAAAGATGTAACTCTGTGAGATGAATTAACAGAACACAAAGCAGTTTCTCAGAAAGCTTCTTTCCAGTTTTTAACTGAAGATATTTCCTTTTTCACCGTTGCCCTCTATGGGCTTCCAAATATCACTTTGCCAATTCCACAAGAACAGACTTAGCGACAGGCTTCTTGTAGGGAAAGATGTAACTATGTGAGATGAATTACCAGAACACAAAGAAGTTTCTCAGAAAGCTTCTTTCCAGTTTTCAACGGAAGATATTTCCTTTTTCACCATTGCCCTCTAGGGGCTTCCAAATATCACTTTGCCAATTCCAGAAGAACAGCCTTAGCGAAAGGCTTATTGAAGGGAAAGATGTAACTCTGTGAGATGAATTAACAGAACACAAACCAGTTTCTCAGAAAGCTTCTTTCCAGTATTTAACGGAAGATATTCCCTTTTTCATCATAGCCCTCTATGGGCTTCCATATATCACTTTGCCAATTCCACAAGAACAGCTTAGCGAAAGACTTCTTGAAGGGAAAGCTGTACCTCTGTGAGATGAATTAACAGAACACAAAGCAGTTTCTCTGAAAGCTTCTTTCCAGTATTTAACGAAAGATATTTCCTTTTTAAACATAGCCCTCTAAGGGCTTCCAAATATCACTTTGCCAATTCCACAAGAACAGCCTTAGCGAAAGGCTACTTAAAGGGAAAGATGTAACTCTGTGAGATGAATTACCAGAACACAAAGCAGTTTCTCAGAAACTTCTTTCCAGTATTTAACGGAAGATATTCCCTTTTTCACCATAGCCCTCTATGGGCTTCCAAATATCACTTTGCCAATTCCACAAGAACAGCCTTAGCGAAAGGCTACTTAAAGGGAAAGGTGTAACTCTGTGAGATGAATTAACAGAACACAAAGCAGTTTCTCAGAAAGCTTCTTTCCAGTTTTTAACGGAATATATTTAATTTTTCACCATTGCCCTCTATGGGCTTCCAAATATCGCTTTGCCAATTACACAAGAACAGACTTAGCGACAGGCTTGTTGAAGTGAAAGATGTAACTCTGTGAGATGAATTATCAGAACACAAAGCAGTTTTTCAGAAAGCTTCTTTCCAGTTTTTAACCGAAGATGTTTCCTTTTTCACCATAGCCGTCTATGGGCTTCCAAATATCACTTTGCAAATTGCACAAGAACAGTCTTAGAGAAAGGCTTCTAGAGGTGAAAGCTGTAACTCTCTGAGATGAATTAACAGAACACAAAGCAGTTTCTCAGAAAGCTTCTTTCCAGTTTTTAACAGAAGATATTTGCTTTTTCTCCCTAGCCCTATATGGGCTTCCAAATATCACTTTGCCAATTCCACAAGAACAGTCTTAGCGAAAGTCTTATTGAAGGGAAAGATGTAACTCTGTGAGATGAATCAACAGAACACAAAGCAGTTTCTCAGAAAGCTTCTTTCCAGTATTTAACGGAAGATATTTTCTTTTTCACCATAGCCCTCTATGGGCTTCCAAATATCACTTTGCCAATTCCACAAGAACAGCCTTAGCGAAACGCTTATTTAAGGGAAACATGTAACTCTGTGAGATGAATTAACAGAACACAAAGCAGTTTCTCAGAAAGCTTCTTTCCAGTTTTTAACGGAAGATATTTCCTTTTTCACCATTGCCCTCTATGGGCTTCCAAATATCACTTTGCCAATTCCACAAGAACAGACTTAGCAACAGGCCTCTTGAAGGGAAAGATGTAACTCTGTGAGATGGATTAACAGAACACAAAGCAGTTTCTCAGAAAGTTTCTTTCCAGTTTTTAATGGAAGATATTTCCTTTTTCACCGTTGCCTTCTATGGGCTTCCAAATATCACTTTGCCAATTCCACAAGAACAACGTTAGCGAAAGGCTTCTTGAAGGGAAAGATGTAACTCTGTGAGATGAATTAACAGAACGCAAAGCAGTTTCTCACAAAGCTTCTTTCCAGTTTTTAACGGAAGATATTTCCTTTTTGACCATTGCCCCCTATGGGCTTCCAAATATCACTTTGCCAAGTCCACAAGAACTGATTTAGCGACAGGTTTCTTAAAGGGAACGATGTAACTCTGTGAGATGAATTAACAGAACACAAAGCAGTTTCTCAGAAAGCTTCTTTCCAGTTTTTAACGGAAGATATTTCCTTTTTCACCATAGCCCTCTATGGGCTTCCAAATATCACTTTGCCAATTCCACAAGAACAGCCTTAGCGAAAGGCTTCTTCAAGGGAAAGATGTAACTCTGTGAGATGAATTAACAGAACACAAACCAGTTTCTCAGAAAGCTTCTTTCCAGTATTTAAAGGTAGATATTCCCTTTTTCACCATAGCCCTCTATGGGCTTCCAAATATCACTTTGCCAATTCCACAAGAACAGCCTTAGCGAAAGGCTTCTTGAAGGAAACTCTGTGAGATGAATTAACAGGACACAAAGCAGTTTCTCTGAAAGCTTCTTTCCAGTATTTAACGGAAGATATTTCCTTTTTAACCATAGCCCTCTATGGGCTTCCAAATATCACTTTGCCAATTCGACAAGAACAGACTTAGCGAAAGGCTACTTAAAGGGAAAGATGTAACTCTGTGAGATGAATTAACGGAACACAAAGCAGTTTCTCAGAAAGCTTCTTTCCAGTTTTTAACGGAAGATATTTAATTTTTCACCATTGCCCTCTATGGGCTTTCAAATATCACTTTGCCAATTCCACAAGAACGGACTTAGCGACAGGCTTCTTGAAGGGAAAGATGTAACTCTGAGATGAATTAACAGAACACAAAGCAGTTTCTCAGAAAGCCTCTTTCCAGTTTTTAACGGAAGATATTTCCTTTTTCACCATAGCCCTCTATGGGCTTAAAATATCACTTTGCAAATTCCACAAGAACAGTCTTAGAGAAAGACTTCTAGAGGTGAAAGCTGTAACTCTGTGAGATGAATTAACAGAACACAAAGCAGTTTCTCAGAAAGCGTCTTTCCAGTTTTTAAAGGATGATATTTGCTTTTTCACCCTAGCCCTCTATGGGCTTCCAAATATCACTTTGCCAATTCCACAAGAACAGTCTTACAGAAAGGCTTCTTGAAAGGAAAGCTGTAACTGCGAGAGATGAATTAACAGAACACAAAGCAGTTTCTCAGAAAGCTTCTTTCCAGTTTTTAAAGGAAGATTTTTCCTTTTTCACCATTGCCCTCTATGGGCTTCGAAATATCACTTTGGAAATTGCACAAGAACAGACTTAGCGACAGGCTTCCTGAAGGGAAAGATGTAACTCTGTGAGATGAATTAACGGAACACAAAGCAGCTTCTCAGAAAGCTTCTTTCCAGTTTTTAACGGAAGATATTTCCTCTTTCACCATTGACCTCTATGGGCTTCCAAATATCACTTTGCCAATTTCACAAGAACAGCCTTAGCGAAAGGCTTATTAAAGGGAAAGATGTAACTCTGTGAGATGAATTAACAGAACACAAACCAGTTTCTCAGAAACCTTCTTTTCAGTATTTAACGGAAGATATTCCCTTTTTCACCATAGCCCTCTAAGGACTTCCAAATATCACTTTGCCAATTCCACAAGAACAGCCTTAGCGAAAGTCTTCTTGAAGGGAAAGCTGTAACTCTATGAGATGAATTAACAGAACACAAAGCAGTTTCTCTGAAAGCTTCTTTCCAGTATTTAACGGAAGATATTTCCTTTTTAACCATAGCCCTCTATGGGCTTCGAAATATCACTTTGCCAATTCCACAAGAACAGCCTTAGCGAAAGGCTACTTAAAGGGAAAGATGTAACTCTGTGAGATGAATTAACAGAACACAAAGCAGTTTCTCAAGCTTCTTTCCAGTTTTTAATGGAAGATATTTCCTTTTTCACCATAGTCCTCTAAGGGCTTCCAAATATCACTTTGCCAATTCCACAAGAACAGCCTTAGCAAAAGGCTTCTTGAAAGGAAAGATGTAAATCTGTGAGATGAATTATCAGAACACAAAGCAGTTTCTCAGAAAGCTTCTTTCCAGTTTTTAACGAAGATATTTCCTTTTCACCATAGCCCTCTATGGGCTTCAAATATCACTTTGCTAATTCCACAAGAACAGTCTTAGCGAAAGGCTTCTTGAGGGAAAGCTGTAACTGCGTGAGATGAATTAACAGAACACAGAGCAGTTTCTCAGAAAGCTTCTTTCCAGTTTTTAACGAAGATATTTCCTTTTCACCATACCCTCTATGGGCTTCCAAATATCAGTTTGCCAATTCCACAAGAACAGCCTTAGCGAAAGCTTCTTGAAGGAAAGATGTAACTCTGCGAGATGAATTAACAGAACACAAAGCAGTTTCTCAGAAAGCTTCTTTCCAGTTTTAAAGGAAGATATTTCCTTTTCACCATAGCCCTCTATGGGCTTCCAAATATCACATTGCCAATTCCACAAGAACAGCATTAGCGAAAGGCTTCTTGACGGGAAAGCTGTAACTCTGTGAGATGAATTAACAGAACACAAAGCAGTTTCTCAGAAAGCTTCTTTCCAGTTTTTAATGGAAGATATTTCCTTTTTCACCGTAGCCCTCTATGGGCTTCCAAATATCACTTTGCCAATTCCACAAGAACAGCATTAGCGAAAGGCTTCTTGAAAGGGAAAGATGTAACTCTTTGAATTGAATTAACGGAACACAAAGCAGTTTCTCAGAAAGCTTCTTTCCAGTTTTTAACGGAAGATATTTTTTTTCACCATAGCCCTCTATGGGCTTCCAAATATCACTTTGCCAATTCCACAAGAACAGGCTTAGGAAAGGTTTCTTGAAGGAAAGATGTAACTCTGAGATGAATTAACAGAACACAAAGCAGTTTCTCAGAAAGCTTCTTTCCAGTTTTAAGAAGATATTTCCTTTTCACCATAGCCCTCTATGGGCTTCCAAATATCACTTTGCAATTCCACAAGAACAGTCTTAGAGAAAGGCTTCTTGAGGGGAAAGCTGTAACTCTGTGAGATGAATTAACAGAACACAAACCAGTATCTCAGAAAGCTTCTTAAAAGTATTCAACCGAATATATTTCCTTTTTCACCATAGCCATCTAGGGGCTTCCAAATAACACTTTGCCAATTCCACAAGAAGAGCATTAGCGAAAGACTTCTTGAAGGGAAAGATGTAACTCTGTGAGATGAATTAACAAAACACAAAGCAGTTTCTCAGAAAGCTTCTTTCCAGTTTTTAACGGAAAATATTTCCTTTTTCACCACAGCCCTCTATGGGCTTCCAAATAATACTTTGCCAATTCCACAAGAACATCCTTAGCGAAAGGCTTATTGAAGGGAAAGATGTAACTCTGTGAGATGAATTAACAGAACACAAAGCAGTTTCTCAGAAAGCTTCTTTCCAGTTTTTAAAGGAAGATATTTCCTTTTTCACCATAGCCCTCTATGGGCTTCCAAATATCACTTTGCGAATTCCACAAGAACAGTCTTAGAGAAAGGCATCTTGAGGTGAAAGCTGTAACTCTGTGAGATGAATTAACAGAACACAAAGCAGTTTCTCAGAAAGCTTCTTTCCAGTTTTTAAGGGAAGATATTTGATTTTTCAACATAGCCCTCTATGGGCTTCCAAATATCACTTTGCCAATTCCGCAAGAACAGGCTTAGGGAAAGGTTTCTTGAAGGGAAAGCTGGAACTCTGTGAGGTGAATTAACAGAACACAAAGCAGTTTCTCAGAAAGCTTCTTTCCAGTTTTTAACGGAAGATATTTCCTTTTTCACCGTGGCCCTCTATGGACTTCCAAATATCACTTTGCCAATTCCACAAGAACAGCATTAGCGAAAGGCTTCTTGAAGGGAAAGATGTAACTCTTTGAGGTGAATTAACAGAACACAAAGCAGTTTCTCAGAAAGCTTCTTTCTAGTTTCTAACCGAAGATATTTCCTTTTTCACTATAGCGCTCTAAGGGCTTCGAAATATCACTTTGCCAATTCCACAAGAACAGTCTTAGAGAAAGGCTTCTTGAGGGGAAAGCTGTAACTCTGTGAGATGAATTAACAGAACACAAAGCAGTTTCTCAGAAAGCTTCTTTCCAGTTTTTAACGAAGATATTTCCTTTTCACCATAGCCTCTATGGCTTCCAAATATCACTTTGCCAATTCCACAAGAACAGCATTAGCGAAAGGCTTCTTGAAGGAAAGATGTAACTCTGTGAGATGAATTAACAGAACACAAAGCAGTTTCTCAGAAAGCTTCTTTCCAGTTTTTAACGAAGATATTTCCTTTTCACCATAGCCCTCTAAGGGCTTCCAAATATCACTTTGCCAATTCCACAAGAACAGTCTTAGAGAAAGGCTTCTTGAGGTGAAAGCTGTAACTCTGTGAGATGAATTAACAGAACACAAAGCAGTTTCTCAGAAAACTTCTTTCCAGTATTTAACGGAAGATATTTCCTTTTCACCATAGCCCTCTAGGGCTTCCAAATATCACTTTGCCAATTCCACAAGAACAGCATTAGCGAAAGGCTTCTTGAAGGAAAGATGTAACTCTGTGAGATGAATTAACAGAACACAAACCAGTTTCTCAGAAAGCTTCTTCCAGTTTTTAACGGAAGATATTTCCTTTTTCACCGTAGCCCTCTATGGCTTCCAAATATCACTTTTCCAATTCCACAAGAACAGTCTTAGCGAAAGGCTTCTTGAACGGAAAGCTGTAACTCTGTGAGATGAATTAACAGAACACAAAGCAGTTTCTCAGAAAGCTTCTTTCCAGTTTTTAACGGAAGATATTTCCTTTTCACCATAGCCCTCTATGGGCTTCCAAATATCACTTTGCCAATTCCACAAGAACAGCCTTAGCGAAAGGCTTATTGAAGGGAAAGATGTAACTCTGTGAGATGAATTAACAGAACACAAAGCAGTTTCTCAGAAAGCTTCTTTCCAGTTTTTAACGGAAGATATTTCCTTTTTCACCATAGCCCTCTATGGGCTTCCAAATATCACTTGCCAATTCCACAAGAACAGCCTTAGCGAAAGGCTTATTGAAGGGAAAGATGTAACTCTGTGAGATGAATTAACAGAACACAAAGCAGTTTCTCAGAAAGCTTCTTTCCAGTTTTTAACGGAAGATATTTCCTTTTTCACCATTGCCCTCTATGGGCTTCCAAATATCACTTTGCCAATTCGACAAGAACAGCATTAGCGAAAGGCTTCTTGAAGGAAAGATGTAACTCTGTGAGATGAATTAACAGAACACAAAGCAGTTTCTCAGAAAACTTCTTTCTAGTTTCTAACGAAGATATTTCCTTTTCACCATTGCCCTCTATGGGCTTCCAAATATCACTTTGCCAATTCAGAAGAACAGCCTTAGCGAAAGGCTACTTAAAGGAAAGATGTAACTCTGTGAGATGAATTAACGGAACACAAAGCAGTTTCTCAGAAAGCTTCTTTCCAGTTTTTAACGGAAGATATTTAATTTTTCACCATTGCCCTCTATGGGCTTTCAAATATCACTTTGCCAATTCCACAAGAACGGACTTAGCGACAGGCTTCTTGAAGGGAAAGATGTAACTCTGAGATGAATTAACAGAACACAAAGCAGTTTCTCAGAAAGCCTCTTTCCAGTTTTTAACGGAAGATATTTCCTTTTTCACCATAGCCCTCTATGGGCTTAAAATATCACTTTGCAAATTCCACAAGAACAGTCTTAGAGAAAGACTTCTAGAGGTGAAAGCTGTAACTCTGTGAGATGAATTAACAGAACACAAAGCAGTTTCTCAGAAAGCGTCTTTCCAGTTTTTAAAGGATGATATTTGCTTTTTCACCCTAGCCCTCTATGGGCTTCCAAATATCACTTTGCCAATTCCACAAGAACAGTCTTACAGAAAGGCTTCTTGAAAGGAAAGCTGTAACTGCGAGAGATGAATTAACAGAACACAAAGCAGTTTCTCAGAAAGCTTCTTTCCAGTTTTTAAAGGAAGATTTTTCCTTTTCACCATTGCCCTCTATGGGCTTCAAATATCACTTTGGAAATTGCACAAGAACAGACTTAGCGACAGGCTTCTTGAAGGAAAGATGTAACTCTGTGAGATGAATTAACAGAACACAAAGCAGTTTCTCAAGCTTCTTTCCAGTTTTTAATGGAAGATATTTCCTTTTCACCATAGCCCTCTATGGGCTTCAAATATCACTTTGCCAATTCCACAAGAACAGCCTTAGCGAAAAGGCTGTGAAAGGAAAGATGTAACTCTCTGAGATGAATTTACAGAACACAAAGCAGTTTCTCAGAAAGCTTCTTTCGAGTTTTTAATGGAATATATTTCCTTTTTCACCATAGCCCTCTATGGGCTTCCAAATATCACTTTGCCAATTCCACAAGAACAGCCTTAGCGAAAGGCTTCTTGAAAGGAAAGATGTAACTCTGTGAGATGAACTATCAGAACACAAAGCAGTTTCTCAGAAAGCTTCTTTCCAGTTTTTAACCGAAGATGTTTCCTTTTTCACCATAGCCCTCTATGGGCTTTCAAATATCACTTTGCCAATTCCACAAGAACAGCCTTAGCGAAAGACTTATTGAAAGGAAAGATGTAACTGTGAGATGAATTAACAGAACACAAAGCAGCTTCTCAGAAAGCTTCTTTCCCCTTTTTAAAGGAAGATATTTCCTTTTTCACCATTGCCCTCTATGGGCTTCGAAATATCACTTTCCCAATTCCACAAGAACAGCCTTAGCGAAAGGCTACTTAAAGGGAAAGATGTAACTCTGTGAGATGAATTAACAGAACACAAAGCAGTTTCTCAGAAGCCTTCTTTCCAGTTTTTAATGGAAGATATTTCCTTTTTCACCATAGTCCTCTAAGGGCTTCCAAATATCACTTTGCCAATTCCACAAGAACAGCCTTAGCAAAAGGCTTCTTGAAAGGAAAGATGTAAATCTGTGAGATGAATTATCAGAACACAAAGCAGTTTCTCAGAAAGCTTCTTTCCAGTTTTTAACCGAAGATATTTCCTTTTTCACCATAGCCCTCTATGGGCTTCTAAATATCACTTTGCTAATTCCACAAGAACCGTCTTAGAGAAAGGCTTCTTGAGGGGAAAGCTGTAACTGCGTGAGATGAATTAACAGAACACAGAGCAGTTTCTCAGAAAGCTTCTTTCCAGTTTTTAACCGAAGATATTTCCTTTTTCACCATAGCCCTCTATGGGCTTCCAAATATCAGTTTGCCAATTCCACAAGAACAGCCTTAGCGAAAGGCTTCTTGAAGGAAAGATGTAAATCTGTGAGATGAATTATCAGAACACAAAGCAGTTTCTCAAGCTTCTTTCCAGTTTTTAACCGAAGATATTTCTTTTTCACCATAGCCCTCTATGGGCTTCTAAATATCACTTTGCTAATTCCACAAGAACCGTCTTAGAAAGGCTTCTTGAGGGAAAGCTGTAACTGCGTGAGATGAATTAACAGAACACAGAGCAGTTTCTCAGAAAGCTTCTTTCCAGTTTTTAACCGAAGATATTTCCTTTTCACCATAGCCCTCTATGGGCTTCCAAATATCACTTTGCCAATTCCACAAGAACAGCCTTAGCGAAAGGCTTCTTGAAGGAAAGATGTAAATCTGTGAGATGAATTATCAGAACACAAAGCAGTTTCTCAAGCTTCTTTCCAGTTTTTAACGAAGATATTTCCTTTTTCACCATAGCCCTCTATGGGCTTCTAAATATCACTTTGCTAATTCCACAAGAACCGTCTTAGAGAAAGGCTTCTTGAGGGGAAAGCTGTAACTGCGTGAGATGAATTAACAGAACACAGAGCAGTTTCTCAAGCTTCTTTCCAGTTTTTAACGAAGATATTTCCTTTTCACCATACCCTCTATGGGCTTCCAAATATCAGTTTGCCAATTCCACAAGAACAGCCTTAGCGAAAGGCTTCTTGAAGGAAAGATGTAACTCTGCGAGATGAATTAACAGAACACAAAGCAGTTTCTCAGAAAGCTTCTTTCCAGTTTTTAAAGGAAGATATTTCCTTTTTCACCATAGCCCTCTATGGGCTTCCAAATATCACATTGCCAATTCCACAAGAACAGCATTAGCGAAAGGCTTCTTGACGGGAAAGATGTAACTCTGTGAGATGAATTAACAGAACACAAAGCAGTTTCTCAGAAAGCTTCTTTCCAGTTTTTAATGGAAGATATTTCCTTTTCACCATTGCCCTCTATGGGCTTCCAAATATCACTTTGCCAATTCCACAAGAACAGCATTAGCGAAAGGCTTCTTGAAAGGGAAAGATGTAACTCTTTGAATTGAATTAACGGAACACAAAGCAGTTTCTCAGTAAGCTTCTTTCTCGTTTCTAACCGAAAATACTTCCTTTTTCACTATAGCTCTCAGGGCTTGGAAATATCACTTTGCAATTCCACAAGAACAGTCTTAGAAAGGCTTCTTGAGGAAAGCTGTAACTCTGTGAGATGAATTAACAGAACACAAACCAGTATCTCAGAAAGCTTCTTAAAGTATTCAACGAATATATTTCCTTTTCACCATAGCCATCTAGGGGCTTCCAAATAACACTTTGCCAATTCCACAAGAAGAGCATTAGCGAAAGACTTCTTGAAGGGAAAGATGTAACTCTGTGAGTTGAATTAAAAAAACACAAAGCAGTTTCTCAGAAAGCTTCTTTCCAGTTTTTAACGGAAAATATTTCCTTTTTCACCACAGCCCTCTATGGGCTTCCAAATATCACTTTGCCAATTCCACAAGAACAGCCTTAGCGAAAGGCTTCTTGAAGGGAAAGATGTAACTCTGCGAGATGAATTAACAGAACACAAAGCAGTTTCTCAGAAAGCTTCTTTCCAGTTTTTAAAGGAAGATATTTCCTTTTTCACCATAGCCCTCTATGGGCTTCCAAATATCACATT
The DNA here is from genome assembly GCA_023783455.1 of Erythrocebus patas. Lineage (NCBI taxonomy): Eukaryota > Metazoa > Chordata > Mammalia > Primates > Cercopithecidae > Erythrocebus > Erythrocebus patas. Next base: position 142,852 of record JAKFHT010004616.1, read on the forward strand.
GCCAATTCCACAAGAACAGCATTAGCGAAAGGCTTCTTGACGGGAAAGATGTAACTCTGTGAGATGAATTAACAGAACACAAAGCAGTTTCTCAGAAAGCTTCTTTCCAGTTTTTAATGGAAGATATTTCCTTTTTCACCGTAGCCCTCTATGGGCTTCCAAATATCACTTTGCCAATTCCACAAGAACAGCATTAGCGAAAGGCTTCTTGAAAGGGAAAGATGTAACTCTTTGAATTGAATTAACGGAACACAAAGCAGTTTCTCAGTAAGCTTCTTTCTCGTTTCTAACCGAAAATACTTCCTTTTTCACTATAGCGCTCTCAGGGCTTGGAAATATCACTTTGCGAATTCCACAAGAACAGTCTTAGAGAAAGGCTTCTTGAGGGGAAAGCTGTAACTCTGTGAGATGAATTAACAGAACACAAACCAGTATCTCAGAAAGCTTCTTTCCAGTATTCAACCGAATATATTTCATTTTTCACCATAGCCATCTAGGGTCTTCCAAATAACACTTTGCCAATTCCACAAGAAGAGCATTAGCGAAAGACTTCTTGAAGGGAAAGATGTAACTCTGTGAGATGAATTAACAAAACACAAAGCAGTTTCTCAGAAAGCTTCTTTCCAGTTTTTAACGGAAAATATTTCCTTTTTCACCACAGCCCTCTATGGGCTTCCAAATAACACTTTGCCAATTCCACAAGAACATCCTTAGCGAAAGGCTTATTGAAGGAAAGATGTAACTCTGTGAGATGAATTAACAGAACACAAAGCAGTTTCTCAAGCTTCTTTCCAGTTTTTAAGGAAGATATTTCCTTTTCACCATAGCCCTCTATGGGCTTCCAAATATCACTTTGCAATTCCACAAGAACAGTCTTAGAAAGGCATCTTGAGGTGGCTGTAACTCTGTGAGATGAATTAACAGAACACAAAGCAGTTTCTCAGAAAGCTTCTTTCAGTTTTTAACGGAAGATATTTGCTTTTTCAACATAGCCCTCTATGGGCTTCAAATATCACTTTGCCAATTCCACAAGAACAGGCTTAGGAAAGGTTTCTTGAAGGAAAGCTGGAACTCTGTGAGGTGAATTAACAGAACACAAAGCAGTTTCTCAAGCTTCTTTCCAGTTTTAACGGAAGATATTTCCTTTTTCACCGTGGCCCTCTATGGACTTCCAAATATCACTTTGCCAATTCCACAAGAACAGCATTAGCGAAAGGCTTCTTGAAGGGAAAGATGTAACTCTTTGAGGTGAATTAACAGAACACAAAGCAGTTTCTCAGAAAACTTCTTTCTAGTTTCTAACCGAAGATATTTTCTTTTTCACTATAGCGCTCTAAGGGCTTCGAAATATCACTTTGCCAATTCCACAAGAACAGTCTTAGAGAAAGGCTTCTTGAGGGGAAAGCTGTAACTCTGTGAGATGAATTAACAGAACACAAACCAGTATCTCAGAAATCTTCTTTCCAGTATTTAACCGAAGATATTTCCTTTTTCACCATAGCCCTCTAGGGGCTTCCAAATATCACTTTGCCAATTCGACAAGAACAGCATTAGCGAAAGACTTCTTGAAGGGAAATATGTAACTCTGTGAGATGAATTCACAGAACACACAGCAGTTTCTCAGAAAGCTTCTTTCCAGTTTTTAACCCAAGATATTTCCTTTTTCACCGTAGCCCTCTATGCGCTTCCAAATATCACTTTGCCAATTCCACAAGAACAGTCTTAGAGAAAGGCTTCTAGAGGTGAAATCTGTAACTCTGTGAGATGAATTAACAGAACACAAAGCAGTTTCTCAGAAAGCGTCTTTCCAGTTTTTAACGGAAGATATTTGCTTTTTCACCATAGCACTCTATGGGATTCCAAATATCACTTTGCCAATTCCACAAGAACAGCCTTAGCGAAAGGCTTATTGAAGGGAAAGATGTAACTCTGTGAGATGAATTAACAGAACACAAACCAGTTTCTCAGAAAGGTTCCTTCCAGTTTTTAACGGAAGATATTTGCTTTTTCACCCTAGCCATCTATTGGCTTCCAAATATCACTTTTCCAATTCCGCAAGAACAGGCTTAGGGAAAGGTTTCTTGAAGGGAAAGCTGGAACTCTGTGAGGTGAATTAACAGAACACAAAGCAGTTTCTCAGAAAGCTTCTTTCCAGTTTTTAACGGAAGATACTTCCTTTTTCACCATTGCCCTCTAAGGGCTTCCAAATATCACTTTGCCAATTCGACAAGAACAGCATTAGCGAAAGGCTTCTTGAAGGGAAAGATGTAACTCTGTGAGATGAATTAACAGAACAGAAAGCAGTTTCTCAGTAAGCTTCTTTCCAGTATTTAACCGAAGATATTTCCTTTTTCACCATAGCCCTCTATGGGCTTCCAAATATCACCTTGCCAATTCCACAAGAACAGCCTTAGCGAAAGACTTATTGAAGGGAAAGATGTAACTATGAGATGAATTAACAGAACACAAAGCAGCTTCTCAGAAAGCTGCTTTCCAGTTTTTAAAGGAAGATATTTCCTTTTTCACCATAGCCCTCTATGGGCTTCCAAATATCACTTTGCCAATTCCAAAATAAAAGTCTTAGAGAAAGGCTTCTTGAGGGGAAAGCTGTAACTCTGTGAGTTGAATTAACAGAACACAAAGCAGTTTCTCAGAAAGCTTCTTTCCAGTTTTTAACGGAAGATATTTCCTTTTTCACCATTGCCCTCTATGGGCTTCCAAATATCACTTTGCCAATTCCAGAAGAACAGCCTTAGCGAAAGGCTACTTAAAGGGAAAGATGTAACTCTGTGAGATGAATTACCAGAACACAAAGCAGTTTCTCAGAAAGCTGCTTTCCAGTATTTAACGGAAGATATTTCCTTTTTAACCATAGCCCTCTATGGGCTTCCAAATATCACTTTGCCAATTCGACAAGAACAGCCTTAGCGAAAGGCTACTTAAAGGGAAAGATGTAACTCTGTGAGATGAATTAACAGAACACAAAGCAGTTTCTCAGAAAGCTTCTTTCCAGTTTTTAACGGAAGATATTTCCTTTTTCACCATTGCCCTCTATGGGCTTCCAAATATCGCTTTGCCAATTCCACAAGAACAGACTTAGCGACAGGCTTGTTGAAGTGAAAGATGTAACTCTGTGAGATGAATTAACAGAACACAAAGCAGTTTCTCAGAAAGCTTCTTTCCAGTTTTTAACGGAAGATATTTCCTTTTTCACCGTAGCCCTCTATGGGCTTCCAAATATCACTTTGCGAATTCCACAAGTACAGCCTTAGCGAAAGGCTACTTAAAGGGAAAGATGTAACTATGTGAGATGAATTAACAGAACACAAAGCAGTTTCTCAGAAAGCTTCTTTCCAGTTTTTAACGGAAGATATTTTTTTTCACCATAGCCTCTATGGGCTTCCAAATATCACTTTGCCAATTCCACAAGAACAGACTTAGCGAAAGGCTACTTAAAGGGAAAGATGTAACTCTGTGAGATGAATTAACAGAACACAAAGCAGTTTCTCAAGCTTCTTTCCAGTTTTAATGGAAGATATTTCCTTTTCACCATAGCCCTCTATGGGCTTCCAAATATCACTTTGCCAATTCCACAAGAACAGCCTTAGCGAAAGGCTTCTTGAAGGAAAGATGTAACTCTGTGAGATGAATTAACAGAACACAAAGCAGTTTCTCAAGCTTCTTTCGAGTTTTAATGGAATATATTTCCTTTTCACCATAGCCCTCTATGGGCTTCCAAATATCACTTTGCCAATTCCACAAGAACAGCCTTAGCGAAGGCTTCTTGAGGAAAGATGTAACTCTGTGAGATGAATTATCAGAACACAAAGCAGTTTCTCAGAAAGCTTCTTTCCAGTTTTTAACGGAAGATATTTCCTTTTTCACCATAGCCTCTATGGGCTTCAAATATCACTTTGCCAATTCCACAAGAACAGCCTTAGCGAAAGACTTATTGAAGGAAAGATGTAACTGTGAGATGAATTAACAGAACACAAAGCAGCTTCTCAGAAAGCTTCTTTCCAGTTTTTAAAGGAAGATATTTCCTTTTTCACCATTGCCCTCTATGGGCTTCGAAATATCACTTTCCCAATTCCACAAGAACAGCCTTAGCGAAAGGCTACTTAAAGGGAAAGATGTAACTCTGTGAGATGAATTAACAGAACACAAAGCAGTTTCTCAAGCTTCTTTCCAGTTTTAATGGAAGATATTTCCTTTTTCACCATAGTCCTCTATGGGCTTCCAAATATCACTTTGCCAATTCCACAAGAACAGCCTTAGCGAAAGGCTTCTTGAAAGGAAAGATGTAACTCTGTGAGATGAATTATCAGAACACAAAGCAGTTTCTCAGAAAGCTTCTTTCCAGTTTTTAACCGAAGATATTTCCTTTTTCACCATAGCCCTCTATGGGCTTCCAAATATCACTTTGCCAATTCCACAAGAACAGTCTTAGAGAAAGGCTTCTTGAGGGGAAAGCTGTAACTGCGTGAGATGAATTAACAGAACACAGAGCAGTTTCTCAGAAAGCTTCTTTCCAGTTTTTAACCGAAGATATTTCCTTTTTCACCATAGCCCTCTATGGGCTTCCAAATATCAGTTTGCCAATTCCACAAGAACAGCCTTAGCGAAAGGCTTCTTGCAGGGAAAGATGTAACTCTGCGAGATGAATTAACAGAACACAAAGCAGTTTCTCAGAAAGCTTCTTTCAGTTTTAAAGGAAGATATTTCCTTTTTCACCATAGCCCTCTATGGGCTTCCAAATATCACATTGCCAATTCCACAAGAACAGCATTAGCGAAGGCTTCTTGAGGAAAGATGTAACTCTGTGAGATGAATTAACAGAACACAAAGCAGTTTCTCAAGCTTCTTTCCAGTTTTAATGGAAGATATTTCCTTTTTCCGTAGCCCTCTATGGGCTTCCAAATATCACTTTGCCAATTCCACAAGAACAGCATTAGCGAAAGGCTTCTTGAGGAAAGATGTAACTCTTGAGATTGAATTAACAGAACACACAAAGCAGTTTCTCAGTAAGCTTCTTTCAGTTTTAACCGAAAATACTTCCTTTTTCACCATAGCCCTCTATGGGCTTAATATCACTTGCAATTCCACAAGAACAGTCTTAGAAAGGCTTCTTGAGGGAAAGCTGTAACTCTGTGAGATGAATTAAAAGAACACAAACCAGTATCTCAGAAAGCTTCTTTCCAGTATTCACGAATATATTTCCTTTTCACCATAGCCATCTATGGGCTTCCAAATAACACTTTGCCAATTCACAAGAAGAGCATTAGCGAAAGGCTTCTTGAAGGAAAGATGTAACTCTGTGAGATGAATTAAAAAACACAAAGCAGTTTCTCAGAAAGCTTCTTTCCAGTTTTAACGGAAAATATTTCCTTTTCACCATAGCCCTCTATGGGCTTCTAAATATCACTTTGCTAATTCCACAAGAACCGTCTTAGAGAAAGGCTTCTTGAGGGGAAAGCTGTAACTGCGTGAGATGAATTAACAGAACACAGAGCAGTTTCTCAGAAAGCTTCTTTCCAGTTTTTAACGAAGATATTTCCTTTTCACCATAGCCTCTATGGGCTTCCAAATATCAGTTTGCCAATTCCACAAGAACAGCCTTAGCGAAAGGCTTCTTGCAGGGAAAGATGTAACTCTGCGAGATGAATTAACAGAACACAAAGCAGTTTCTCAGAAAGCTTCTTTCCAGTTTTTAAAGGAAGATATTTCCTTTTCACCATTGCCCTCTATGGGCTTCCAAATATCATTGCCAAACCCACAAGAACAGCATTAGCGAAGGCTTCTTGAGGAAAGATGTAACTCTGTGAGATGAATTAACAGAACACAAAGCAGTTTCTCAGAAAGCTTCTTTCCAGTTTTTAATGGAAGATATTTCCTTTTTCACCGTAGCCCTCTATGGGCTTCCAAATATCACTTTGCCAATTCCACAAGAACAGCATTAGCGAAAGGCTTCTTGAAAGGGAAAGATGTAACTCTTTGAATTGAATTAACGGAACACAAAGCAGTTTCTCAGTAAGCTTCTTTCTCGTTTCTAACCGAAAATACTTCCTTTTTCACTATAGCTCTCTCAGGGCTTGGAAATATCACTTTGCGAATTCCACAAGAACAGTCTTAGAGAAAGGCTTCTTGAGGGGAAAGCTGTAACTCTGTGAGATGAATTAACAGAACACAAACCAGTATCTCAGAAAGCTTCTTTCCAGTATTCAACCGAATATATTTCCTTTTTCACCATAGCCATCTAGGGGCTTCCAAATAACACTTTGCCAATTCCACAAGAAGAGCATTAGCGAAAGACTTCTTGAAGGGAAAGATGTAACTCTGTGAGTTGAATTAAAAAAACACAAAGCAGTTTCTCAGAAAGCTTCTTTCCAGTTTTTAACGGAAAATATTTCCTTTTTCACCACAGCCCTCTATGGGCTTCCAAATATCACTTTGCCAATTCCACAAGAACAGCCTTAGCGAAAGGCTTCTTGAAGGGAAAGATGTAACTCTGCGAGATGAATTAACAGAACACAAAGCAGTTTCTCAGAAAGCTTCTTTCCAGTTTTTAAAGGAAGATATTTCCTTTTTCACCATAGCCCTCTATGGGCTTCCAAATATCACATTGCCAATTCCACAAGAACAGCATTAGCGAAAGGCTTCTTGACGGGAAAGATGTAATTCTGTGAGATGAATTAACAGAACACAAAGCAGTTTCTCAGAAAGCTTCTTTCCAGTTTTTAATGGAAGATATTTCCTTTTTCACCGTAGCCCTCTATGGGCTTCCAAATATCACTTTGCCAATTCCACAAGAACAGCATTAGCGAAAGGCTTCTTGAAAGGGAAAGATGTAACTCTTTGAATTGAATTAACGGAACACAAAGCAGTTTCTCAGTAAGCTTCTTTCTCGTTTCTAACCGAAAATACTTCCTTTTTCACTATAGCGCTCTCAGGGCTTGGAAATATCACTTTGCGAATTCCACAAGAACAGTCTTAGAGAAAGGCTTCTTGAGGGGAAAGCTGTAACTCTGTGAGATGAATTAACAGAACACAAACCAGTATCTCAGAAAGCTTCTTTCCAGTATTCAACCGAATATATTTCATTTTTCACCATAGCCATCTAGGGTCTTCCAAATAACACTTTGCCAATTCCACAAGAAGAGCATTAGCGAAAGACTTCTTGAAGGGAAAGATATAACTCTGTGAGATGAATTAACAAAACACAAAGCAGTTTCTCAGAAAGCTTCTTTCCAGTTTTTAACCGAAGATATTTCCTTTTTCACCACAGCCCTCTATGGGCTTCCAAATATCACTTTGCCAATTCCACAAGAACAGCCTTAGCGAAAGGCTTATTGAAGGGAAAGATGTAACGCTGTGAGATGAATTAACAGAACACAAAGCAGTTTCTCAGAAAGCTTCTTTCCAGTTTTTAAAGGAAGATATTTCCTTTTTCACCATAGCCCTCTATGGGCTTCCAAATATCACTTTGCGAATTCCACAAGAACAGTCTTAGAGAAAGGCATCTTGAGGTGAAAGCTGTAACTCTGTGAGATGAATTAACAGAACACAAAGCAGTTTCTCAGAAAGCTTCTTTCCAGTTTTTAAAGGAAGATATTTGCTTTTTCAACATAGCCCTCTATGGGCTTCCAAATATCACTTTGCCAATTCCACAAGAACAGCATTAGCGTAAGGCTTCTTGAAGGGAAAGATGTAACTCTGTGAGATGAATTAACAGAACACAAAGCAGTTTCTCAGAAAGACTCTTTCCAGTTTTTAACGGAAGATATTTCCTTTTTCACCATAGCCCTCTATGGGCTTCCAAATATCACTTTGCCAATTCCACAAGAACAGCATTAGTGAAAGGCTTCTTGAAGGTAAAGATGTAACTCTGTGAGATGAATTAACAGAACACAAAGCAGTTTCTCAGAAAGCTTCTTTCCAGTTTTTAACACAAGATATTTCCTTTTTCACCATAGCCCTCTATGCGCTTCCAAATATCACTTTGCCAATTCCACAAGAACCGTCTTAGAGAAAGGCTTCTTGAGGAGAAAGCTGTAACTCTGTCAGATGAATTAACAGAACACAAAGCAGTTTCTCAGAAAGCTTCTTTCCAGTTTTTAAAGTAAGATATTCCCTTTTTCACCATAGCCCTCTATGGGCTTCCAAATATCACTTTTCCAATTCCGCAAGAACAGGCTTAGGGAAAGGTTTCTTGAAGGGAAAGCTGGAACTCTGTGAGGTGAATTAACAGAACACAAAGCAGTTTCTCAGAAAGCTTCTTTCCAGTTTTTAACGGAAGATATTTCCTTTTTCACCGTGGCCCTCTATGGACTTCCAAATATCACTTTGCCAATTCCACAAGAACAGCATTAGCGAAAGGCTTGTTGAAGGGAAAGATGTAACTCTTTGAGGTGAATTAACAGAACACAAAGCAGTTTCTCAGAAAACTTCTTTCTAGTTTCTAACCGAAGATATTTTCTTTTTCACTATAGCGCTCTAAGGGCTTCGAAATATCACTTTGCCAATTCCACAAGAACAGTCTTAGAGAAAGGCTTCTTGAGGAGAAAGCTGTAACTCTGTGAGATGAATTAACAGAACACAAAGCAGTTTCTCTGAAAGCTTCTTTCCAGTATTTAACGGAAGATATTTCCTTTTTAACCATAGCCCTCTATGGGCTTCCAAATATCACTTTGCCAATTCGACAAGAACAGCCTTAGCGAAAGGCTACTTAAAGGGAAAGATGTAACTCTGTGAGATGAATTAACAGAACACAAAGCAGTTTCTCAGAAAGTTTCTTTCCAGTTTTTAATGGAAGATATTTCCTTTTTCACCATTGCCCTCTATGGGCTTCCAAATATCACTTTGACAATTCCACAAGAACAACCTTAGCGAAAGGTTTCTTGAAGGGAAAGATGTAACTCTGTGAGATGAATTAACAGAACACAAAGCAGTTTCTCAGAAAGATTCTTTCCAGTTTTTAACGGAAGTTATTTCCTTTTTCACCATTGCCCTCTAGGGGCTTCCAAATATCACTTTGCCAATTCCACAAGAACAGTCTTAGAGAAAGACTTTTGAGGGGAAACTGTAACTCTGTGAGATGAATTATCAGAACACAAAGCAGTTTCTCAGAAAGCTTCTTTCCAGTTTTTAACGGAAGATATTTCCTTTTCACCATAGCCCTCTAGGGGCTTCCAAATATCACTTTGCCAATTCCACAAGAACAGCATTAGGGAAAGTCTTCTTGAAGGGAAAGATGTAACGCTGTGAGATGAATTAACAGAACACAAAGCAGTTTCTCAGAAAGCTTCTTTCCAGTTTTTAACCGAAGATATTTACTTTTTCACCATAGCCCTCTATGGGCTTCCAAATATCACTTTGCCAATTCCACAAGAAGAGTCTTAGAGAAAGGCTTCTTGAGGTGAAAGCTGTAACTCTGTGAAATGAATTAACAGAACACAAAGCAGTTTCTCAGAAAGCTTCTTTCCAGTTTTTAACCGAAGATATTTCCTTTTTCACCATAGCCCTCTATGGGCTTCCAAATATCACTTTGCCAATTCCACAAGAACAGCCTTAGCGAAAGGGTAATAGAAGAGAAAGATGTAACTCTGTGAGATCAATTAACAGAACACAAAGCAGTTTCTCAGAAAGCTTCTTTCCAGTTTTTAAAGGAAGATATTTGCTTTTTCACCATAGCCCTCTAAGGGCTTCCAAATATCACTTTGCCAATTCCACAAGAAGAGTCTTAGAGAAAGGCTTCTTGAGGTGAAAGCTGTAACTCTGTGAGCTGAATTAACAGAACACAAAGCAGTTTCTCAGACAGCTTCTTTCCAGTTTTTTACGAAGATATGTCCTTTTTCACCATAGCCCTCTATGGGCTTCCAAATATCACTTTGCCAATTCCACAAAAACAGCATTAGCGAAAGGCTTCTTGAAGGAAAAGATGTAACTCTTTGAGGTGAATTAACAGAACACAAAGCAGTTTCTCAGAAAGCTTCTTTCTAGTTTCTAACCGAAGATATTTCCTTTTTCACTATAGCGCTCTAAGGGCTTCGAAATATCACGTTGCCAATTTCAAAAGAACAGTCTTAGAGAAACGCTTCTTGAGGGGAAAGCTGTAACTCTGTGAGATGAATTAACAGAACACAAACCAGTATCTCAGAAAACTTCTTTCCAATATTTAACCGAAGATATTTCCTTTTTCACCATGGCCCTCTAGGGGCTTCCAAATATCACTTTGCCAATTCCACAAGAACAGCATTAGCGAAAGACTTCTTGAAGGGAAAGATGTAACTGTGTGAGGTGAATTAACAGAACACAAAGCAGTTTCTCAGAAAGCTTCTTTCCAGTTTTTAACGGAAAATATTTCCTTTTTCACAATAGCCCTCTATGGGCTTCCAAATATCACTTTGCCAATTCCACAAGAACAGCCTTAGCGAAAGGCTTCTTGAAGGGAAAGATGTAACTCTGTGAGATGAATTAACAGAACACAAAGTAGTTTCTCAGAAAGCTTCTTTCTAGTTTCTAACCGAAGATATTTCCTTTTTCACTATAGCGCTCTAAGGGCTTGAAATATCACGTTGCCAATTCACAAGAACAGTCTTAGAAAGGCTTCTTGAGGAAAGCTGTAACTCTGTGAGATGAATTAACAGAACACAAACCAGTATCTCAGAAAACTTCTTTCAATATTTAACGAAGATATTTCCTTTTCACCATGGCCCTCTAGGGGCTTCCAAATATCACTTTGCCAATTCCACAAGAACAGCATTAGCGAAAGACTTCTTGAAGGGAAAGATGTAACTGTGTGAGGTGAATTAACAGAACACAAAGCAGTTTCTCAGAAAGCTTCTTTCCAGTTTTTAACGGAAAATATTTTCTTTTTCACAAGAGCCCTCTATGGGCTTCCAGATATCACTTTGCCAATGCCACAAGAACAGCCTTAGCGAAAGGCTTCTTGAAGGGAAAGATGTAACTCTGTGAGATGAATTAACAGAACACAAAGTAGTTTCTCAGAAAGCTTCTTTCCAGTTTTTAACGGAAGATATTTCCTTTTTCACCATTGCCCTCTAAGGGCTTCCAAATATCACTTTTCCAATTCCACAAGAACAGTCTAAGAGAAAGGCTTCTTGAGGGGAAAGCTGTAACTCTGTGAGATGAATTAACAGAACACAAAGCAGTTTCTCAGAAAGCTTCTTTCCAGTTTTTAAAGGAAGATATTTGCTTTTTCACCATAGCCCTCTATGGGCTTCCAAATATCACTTTGCCAATTCCGCAAGAACAGCGTTAGCGAAAGGTTTCTTTAAGGGAAACCTGGAACTCTGTGAGGTGAATTAACAGAACACAAAGCAGTTTCTCAGAAAGCTTCTCTCTAGTTTCTAACCGAAGATATTTCCTTTTTCACTATAGCGCCCTAAGGGCTTCGAAATATCACTTTGGAAATTGCACAAGAACAGACTTAGCGACAGGCTTCTTGAAGGGAAAGATGTAACTCTGTGAGATTAATTAACAGAACACAAAGCAGTTTCTCAGAAAGCTTCTTTCCAGTTTTTAATGGAAGATATTTCCTTTTTCACCATAGCCCTCTATGGACTTCCAAATATCACTTTGCCAATTCCACAAGAACAGCCTTAGCGAAAGGCTTCTTGAAGGGAAAGATGTAACACATTGAGCTGAATTAACAGAACACAAAGCAGTTTCTCAGAAAGCTTCTTTCCAGTTTTTAACCGAAGACATTTCCTTTCTCACCATAGCCCTCTATGGGCTTCCAAATATCACTTTGCCAATTCCACAAGAACAGTCTTAGAGAAAGGCTTCTTGAGGTGAAAGCTGTAACTCTGTGAAATGAATTAACAGAACACAAAGCAGTTTCTCAGAAAGCTTCTTTCCAGTTTTTAACCGAAGATATTTCCTTTTTCACCATAGCCCTCTATGGGCTTCCAAATATCACTTTGCCAATTCCACAAGAACAGCCTTAGCGAAAGGCTAATAGAAGAGAAAGATGTAACTCTGTGAGATCAATTAACAGAACACAAAGCAGTTTCTCAGAAAGCTTCTTTCCAGTTTTTAAAGGAAGATATTTGCTTTTTCACCATAGCCCTCTATGGGCTTCCAAATATCACTTTGCCAATTCCACAAGAAGAGTCTTAGAGAAAGGCTTCTTGAGGTGAAAGCTGTAACTCTGTGAGCTGAATTAACAGAACACAAAGCAGTTTCTCAGACAGCTTCTTTCCAGTTTTTTACGGAAGATATGTCCTTTTTCACCATAGCCCTCTATGGGCTTCCAAATATCACTTTGCCAATTCCACAAGAACAGCATTAGCGAAAGGCTTCTTGAAGGAAAAGATGTAACTCTTTGAGGTGAATTAACAGAACACAAAGCAGTTTCTCAGAAAGCTTCTTTCTAGTTTCTAACCGAAGATATTTCCTTTTTCACTATAGCGCTCTAAGGGCTTGAAATATCACTTTGCCAATTCAAAGAACAGTCTTAGAAAGGCTTCTTGAGGGGAAAGCTGTAACTCTGTGAGATGAATTAACAGAACACAAACCAGTATCTCAGAAAACTTCTTTCCAATATTTAACCGAAGATATTTCCTTTTTCACCATGGCCCTCTAGGGGCTTCCAAATATCACTTTGCCAATTCCACAAGAACAGCATTAGCGAAAGACTTCTTGAAGGGAAAGATATAACTGTGTGAGGTGAATTAACAGAACACAAAGCAGTTTCTCAGAAAGCTTCTTTCCAGTTTTTAACGGAAAATATTTTCTTTTTCACAAGAGCCCTCTATGGGCTTCCAGATATCACTTTGCCAATGCCACAAGAACAGCCTTAGCGAAAGGCTTCTTGAAGGGAAAGATGTAACTCTGTGAGATGAATTAACAGAACACAAAGTAGTTTCTCAGAAAGCTTCTTTCCAGTTTCTAACCGAAGATATTTCCTTTTCACCATAGCGCTCTAAGGGCTTCCAAATATCACTTTGCCAATTCCACAAGAACAGTCTTAGCGAAAGGCTTCTTGAAGGAAAGATGTAACTCTGTGAGATGAATTAACAGAACACAAAGCAGTATCTCAGAAAACTTCTTTCCAGTTTTAACCGAAGATATTTCCTTTTCACCATGGCCCTCTAGGGCTTCCAAATATCACTTTGCCAATTCCACAAGAACAGCATTAGCGAAGACTTCTTGAAGGAAAGATATAACTGTGAGGTGAATTAACAGAACACAAAGCAGTTCTCAGAAAGCTTCTTTCCAGTTTTAACGGAAGATATTTTTCACAAGAGCCCTCTATGGGCTTCCAGATATCACTTTGCCAATTCCACAAGAACAGCTTAGCGAAAGGCTTCTTGAAGGAAAGATGTAACTCTGTGAGATGAATTAACAGAACACAAAGCAGTTTCTCAGAAAGCTTCTTTCCAGTTTTAACGGAAGATATTTCCTTTTCACCATTGCCCTCTAGGGCTTCCAAATATCACTTTGCCAATTCCACAAGAACAGTCTTAGAGAAAGGCTTCTTGAGGGAAAGATGTAACTCTGTGAGATGAATTAACAGAACACAAAGCAGTTTCTCAGAAAGCTTCTTTCCAGTTTTAAAGGAAGATATTTCCTTTTCACCATAGCCCTCTATGGGCTTCCAAATATCACTTTGCCAATTCCACAAGAACAGCGTTAACGAAAGGTTTCTTGAAGGAAAGCTGTAACTCTGTGAGATGAATTAACAGAACAAAAGCAGCTTCTCAGAAAGCTTCTTCCAGTTTTTAACGAAGATATTTTCTTTTTCACCATAGCCCTCTAGGGCTTCCAAATATCACTTTGCCAATTCCACAAGAACAGACTTAGCGACAGGCTTCTTGAAGGGAAAGATGTAACTCTGTGAGATGAATTATCAGAACACAAAGCAGTTTCTCAGAAAGCTTCTTTCCAGTTTTTAAGGCAAGATATTTCCTTTTTCACCATAGCAATCTATGGGCTTCCACTTATCACCTTGCCAATTCCACAAGAACAGCCTTAGCGAAAGGCTTATTGAAGGGAAAGATGTAACTCTGTGAGATGAATTAACAGAACACAAAGCAGTTTCTCAGAAAGCTTCTTTCCAGTTTTTAACGGAAGATATTTGCTTTTTCACGCTAGCCATCTATGGGCTTCCAAATATCACTTTGCCAATTCCACAAGAACAGCCTTAGCGAAAGGCTTCTGAAAGGGAAAGATGAAACTCTGTGAGATGAATTAACAGAACACAAAGCAGTTTCTCAGAAAGCTTCTTTCCAGTTTTTAATGGAAGATATTTCCTTTTTCACCATTGCCCTCTAAGGGCTTCCAAATATCACTTTGCCAATTCCACAAGAACAGACTTAGCGACAGGCTTCTTGAAGGGAAAGATGTAACTCTGTGAGATGAATTAACAGAACACAAAGCAGTTCTCAGAAAGCTTCTTTCCAGTTTTTAACGGAAGATATTTCCTTTTTCACCATTGCCCTCTATGGGCTTCCAAAGATCACTTTGCCAATTCCACAAGAACAGACTTAGCGACAGGCTTCTTGAAGGGAAAGATGTAACTCTGTGAGTTGAATTAACAGAACACAAAGCAGTTTCTCAGAAAGCTTCTTTCCAGTTTTTAAAGGAAGATATTTGCTTTTTCAACATAGCCCTCTGTGGGCTTCCAAATATCACTTTGCCAATTCCACAAGAACAGCATTAGCGAAAGTCTTCTTCAAGGGAAAGATGTAACTCTGTGAGATGAATTAAGAGAACACAAAGCAGTTTCTCAGAAAGCTTCTTTCCAGTTTTTAACCGAAGATATTTCCTTTTTAACCATTGCCCTCTATGGGCTTCCAAATATCACCTTGGCAATTCCACAAGAACAGCATTAGCGAAAGGCTTCTTGAAGGGAAAGATGTAACTCTGTGAGATGAATTAACAGAACACAAAGCAGTTTCTCAGAAAGCTTCTTTCCAGTTTTTAAAGGAAGATATTTGCTTTTTCAACATTGCCTTCTATGGGCTTCCAAATATCACTTTGCCAATTCTACAAGAACAGCCTTACCGAAAGGCTTCTTGAAGGGAAAGATGTAACTGTGAGATGAATTAACAGAACAAAAAGCAGCTTCTCAGAAAGCTTCTTTCCAGTTTTTAAAGGAAGATATTTCCTTTTTCACCATTGCCCTCTATGGGCTTCCAAATATCACTTTGCCAATTCCACAAGAACAGTCTTAGAAAGGCTTTTTGAGGTGAAAGCTGTAACTCCGTGAGATGAATTAACAGAACACAAAGCAGTTTCTCAGAAAGCTTCTTTCCAGTTTTAAGGAAGATATTTGCTTTTCAACATTGCCTTCTATGGGCTTCCAAATATCACTTTGCCAATTCTACAAGAACAGCCTTACGAAAGGCTTCTTGAAGGAAAGATGTAACTGTGAGATGAATTAACAGAACAAAAAGCAGCTTCTCAGAAAGCTTCTTTCCAGTTTTTAAAGGAAGATATTTCCTTTTTCACCATTGCCCTCTATGGGCTTCCAAATATCACTTTGCCAATTCCACAAGAACCGTCTTAGAGAAAGGCTTTTTGAGGTGAAAGCTGTAACTCCGTGAGATGAATTAACAGAACACTAGGCAGTTTCTCAGAAAGCTTCTTTCCAGTTTTTAAAGGAAGATATTTGCTTTTTCAACATTGCCTTCTATGGGCTTCCAAATATCACTTTGCCAATTCCACAAGAACAGCCTTACCGAAAGGCTTCTTGAAGGGAAAGATGTAACTGTGAGATGAATTAACAGAACAAAAAGCAGCTTCTCAAGCTTCTTTCCAGTTTTTAAAGGAAGATATTTCCTTTTTCACCATAGCCCTCTATGGGCTTCCAAATATCACTTTGCCAATTCCACAAGAACAGTCTTAGAGAAAGGCTTCTTGAGGGGAAAGCTGTAACTCTGTGCGATGAATTAACAGAACACAAACCAGTATCTCAGAAAGCTTCTTTCCAGTATTTAACCGAAGATATTTACTTTTTCACCATAGCCCTCTATGGGCTTCCAAATATCACTTTGCCAATTCCACAAGAACAGCACTAGCGAAAGGCTTCTTGAAGGGAAAGATGTAACTCTGTGAGATGAATTAACAGAACACAAAGCAGTTTCTCAGAAAGCTTTTTTCCAGTTTTTAAAGGAAGATATTTGCTTTTTCAACATTGCCTTCTACGGGCTTCCAAATATCACTTTGCCAATTCCAGAAGAACAGGCTTAGCGAAAGACTTATTGAAGGGAAAGATGAAACTGTGAGATGAAATAACAGAACACAAAGCAGCTTCTCAGAAAGCTTCTTTCCAGTTTTTAAAGGAAGATATTTCCTTTTTCACCATAGCCTTTATGGGCTTCCAAATATCACTTTGCCAGTTCCACAAAAACAGTCTTAGAGAAAGGCTTCTTGAGTCGCAAGCTGTAACTATGTGGGATGAATTAACAGAACACAAAGCAGCTTCTCAGAAAACTTCTTTCCAGTTTTTAACGGAAGATATTTCCTTTTTCACCATTCCCCTCTATGGGTTTCCAAATATCACCTTGCCAATTCCACAAGAACAGACTTAGCGACAGGCTCCATGAAGGGAAAGATGTAACTCTGTGAGATGAATTAACAGAACACAAAGCAGTTTCTCAGAAAGCTTCTTTCCAGTTTTTAATGGAAGATATTTCCTTTTTCACCATTGCCGTCTATGGGCTTCCAAATATCACTTTGCCAATTCCAGAAGAACAGCCTTAGCGAAAGGCTTCTTGAAGGGAAAGATGTAACTCTGTGAGATGAATTAACAGAACACAAAGCAGTTTCTCAGAAAGCTTCTTTCCAGTTTTTAACGGAAGATATTTCCTTTTTCACCATTGCCCTCTATGGGCTTCCAAATATCACCTTGCCAACTCCACAAGAACTGACTTAGCGACAGGTTTCTTGAAGGGAAAGATGCAACTCTGTGAGATGAATTAACAGAACACAAAGCAGTTTCTCATAAAGCTTCTTTCCAGTTTTTAACGGAAGATATTTCCTTTTTCACCATAGCCCTCTATGCGCTTCCAAATATCACTTTGCCAATTCCACAAGAACAGTCTTAGAGAAAGGCTTCTAGAGGGGAAAGCTGTAGGTCTGTGAGATGAATTAACAGAACACAAAGCAGTTTCTCAGAAAGCTTCTTTCCAGTTTTTAAATGAAGATATTTCCTTTTCACCATAGCAGTCAAAATCGATTGGAGAGGGTCTGGCCTGGTTTGATCTGGTCAAAACCCGTATGAGTACGGTTTGAGCTGGTGAAAACCGGTGTGAGATATGTTCTGGTCAGGTTTGAGGCAGTTTGAGCCGGTCTGGTCTGGCTTGAGCCGGTTTGAGCCGGTCTGTTACTTTTTGAGCCGGTCTGTTCATGTTTGAGTCCAGTTTGAGCCATTCAAAACTGGTGTGAGCCGGTCTAGTCTGGTGTGAGTCTGGTTTGAGCCAGTCAAAACCGGTTTGAGCCGGTCTAGTCCGGTTTGAGTCCGGTTTGAGCCAGTCAAGATCGATTGGAGAGGGTCTGGCCTGGTTTGATCTGGTCAAAACCCGTATGAGTACGGTTTGAGCCGGTGAAAGCCGGTGTGAGATGTTCTGGTCAGGTTTGAGGCAGTTTGAGCCGGTCTGGTCTGGCTTGAGCCGGTTTGAGCCGGTCTGTTCCTGTTTGAGCCGGTCTGTTCCTGTTTGAGTCCAGTTTGAGCCATTCAAAACCGGTTTGAGCCGGGCTGGTCGGGTTTGAGTCCAGTTTGAGCCGGTCAAAATTGGTTTGAGCCGGTCTGGCCTGGATTGATCCGGTTTGAGCCGGTCCAGTCATATATTAGTCCGGTGTGAGCCAGTCAAAACCGGTTTCAGCCGGTCTGGTTCGGTTTGAGCCGGTCTGGTCCAGTATGAGCCTGTCAAAACCGATTGAAACCGGTCTGGGCGGTTTGAGTCGGTTTCAGCCAGTCAAAACTGGTTTGAGCCGGTGTGGCCTGGTTTGATCTGGTCAAAACCCGTATGAGACCGGTTTGAGCGGTGAAAACCGGTTTGAGATGTTCTGGTCGGTTTGAGCGGTTTGAGCCGTTCTGGTCTG